>CAUYON010008259.1:0-52420 GCA_963573935.1 Arctocebus calabarensis | reverse complement strand
CCCTAGTAGCTGGGACTACAGGCGCCTGCCACAGTGCCCGGCTATTTTTTTTGTTTTGCAGTTCGGCCGAGGCCGGGCTTGAACCCGCCACCTTCGGTATATGGGGCCGGCGCCCTACTCGCTGAGCCACAGGAGCCGCCCGATTTGAATTGTTTTTAACACTTCATTTCTCAGTCATCCTAAGCTTTAAAGTACCAAACAAGTGCCATTAGAGATGAGTTATAATGTCCTTAAGCAATAAAGCTAAGAGAGTAAAACTGATGTGAACTTAGAGCTAGGAAATTCTTGTGCTATGAAGGTTGTAAAGACCATCACCAAAAAAAAGTGTATTTTATTTATACATTTGTTGGAGCTGCATTGGATCACCAGCCTTCATTTTCAAAGGAATCAACAGCCAAAGTTCAGAGAAGATGTGTACTTTATATATTTGCATTAGAAGTGTTTTAATATACCCAAGGGTTGGGGGAAATGCAAGAGAACATGGGTGACTACTTATATTTCATTACACTGGAACTTTATAAGAAAATAGAACCAAGTCCAATATTTAATATACATAGGTCATACACTACCCTTTCTACTTCAAGAAAGAAATAAACTGTTCTAAATTATTAAAACAAGATCTTGCCCATTACCTACAATGACTGTACTTGATGGCTATTGGATATGTGATACAAAACCAAATATAGTATGAACAGCATAGGGTAATTACTATTCAGAAACATTTTTATTGGCAAGTCTTACATTACAAAGCAGTGATAGATATTAACTATGAAGAGAAACAGATGGAAATGCCAGGATTTGTCAGCCATAACAAATGGAGAAGGTCATAAAACAAAGTTACATTAACCAGTCCTCAATTATATATTCATTTTTATAGCTATATGTTATGTTTATTATATTCTTTCAAGGGGCGAAACGGAGTTCATATTTCATACCAGGAAATTTGCTGACATGGAAATTAATCAAGAAAATTCTCTAGATATGTGAAAGTAGAAATACTTTGTATTAAATTGTTTCATTAGCCTTTATAGATTCATTATATTTCCCATCCATCATTGGTATATTATGATGCTACTATCTGCGTAACATTGGGGATATTCTTTAATCAGAAGTTTCTGTGGAATGACATGAACAACATAACCAATATTTTAACATTTGGATTATATCTTGAAAGAATTCAAATCCAGAATAAGAACCAACTACAAGGGCCCGAGTAGCTCAAGTCAAGAAATTAAACTTCATACTAAGTGGAAAGAGGCATAGAAATAAGCAAATAGAAAAGAAAAGTTTAAGAAAAGGAAAAAATTTATATCAAGTATAGAGAAAAAAATAAGGATTATACCCATTTAAAAATGGGAAAGAATTTAAAGTATGTGTTAACTTATGATAATCATATTGTAACTATATAGCTTCTTTACATTTTAATTACTACCAATCAACTCTTTGATGCAACTGTTTTTCATTCAATTTCCTCTAAAATGTATATAGATTGGTGGTTTTCAAAGTGTCAGCCAGAGACTGCAGAAGGGCTTTAGGGACCAAGAAAATATTTGATTTAAATTTCATGCTCTGAAAGATAACTTTAAATGATCTTTCAATGTTTTAATAACATAAATGCTCACAGCTGATATACAGATGCCACGTTGATAACAGATTAAGGACACAGTCATTAGTGCAATAGGTTTATAACCTCACTTTGAAGATTGTCTGAGTCTAATTTCCATCACCACCTTAGCAAAACGTATGAATGTCTAGCAAATGTCTCCTTGACTAGGTCGTTGCGTGTCCACACTGTTCTTTTTTTGAAGTCAGATCATCACCAGCCTCTCTGCTGATGTAGAAATGTATACAAAAGTCTGCTCTCCTGCCCTTCGGTGCTAGACACCTCTGCCCGGAGCTGGCCTGCACAGTAACATCACAGCATAACAATCCTCCTAAACCTTGTAAAGCACCTCTAGCATTCAGAAGAGTTCAAAACTTACATCAGAACTAAGTGTTTTTTAGTTTATGGGATTATTTTTTCCTGATTTTCAAAGGATGAAAGGATAAAAAAATTGTGGTACGTATACACAAGGAATATTACATAGCCACAAAAGAAATGAAATCCGGCCATTTGCAATAATATAGATGGACCCAGAGAACGTTATGTTACAAGTGAAATAAGCCAAGCCCAGAAAGACAAATCTTACATGTTCTCACCCATGCATGAAGCTCAACAGTACTTAGTAAAAACAATTGATCTCATGGAGATAGACGGTAGAACAGTGGGTAGCAGAGGTTAAGAAGAGTAGCAGGGAGAGATAAAGTAGAACCTGTTAATGGGTTCAAAAATACAGTTAGATAGAATGGACAATATTTGACTGCACAACCAAGCGACTATAGTTCACAATAAGTTAGGGTCTACACCCAAATAACGAAAACAATGGAAACGGAATGTTCCTACCAGAAAGATATAATGAGTGCCTGATGTGGGGGATACCCCAGTTACCCTGATGTGATTAATCCATGTTGTATGCCTGTATCAAAACAACGTATGTACCCTATAAAGATAGACAAAGCCATATGTGCCCTTAATAATTAAAAATTTAGAAAGTTAAGGCAAATAATACACAGCGTTATAAATTTTGAAAATCATATTGTTTCTAGTTGTTTTGTTTTTTCCGAACAGGTATATTTTTCCATTCCATGGCTTCTGATAACAAACCAATTCTCAGACACAGAGACAAGCCCATGGCCTCCCATATCCCACTTCCCCTAACAGTATTACGGGAGAAATGCCTACCACAAATTTTAACTATAACCAATCCATTGGAATCCTCTGGGCTGATGTAAGAACACTCTTTACAAAGCTTGTTTATAGGAGAGAAAGATCTAACCCATGAGATGAAGCACAGACAGGAGAAAGGAGAACTGGCCAGAGATACAGATGAGGGAAGAACTGAATCATCAATTCCATCTAATCTGAGATTCAGGCTTTCCTTGGAATATATGAGTTACCATAGCAACTTTCCCAACTCAGCAGTCCAATAATTCACACCTTTTGCTTAATTTATTTTAAGTTAGACATCTCTTACTAAAGCTGAAAGACTTTTGACCAGTGCATCAAATAACTGCAATTTGGAACCTCAAAGTTAAATCAGTATTAATCAACAAAAATAACAGATATTTACTGGGTGGCCATTAAAAATATACCAGGTACATCCTAAGTAACTTTCAGGTTATTCGATTACTCTATGAGGAAACTTGTTATCCTCATTTGACAAATTAAGGAAACTGAGACACAAAGAGATTTTGTAATTGGCCAAGGAGGAACAAGGAAAGGTGAAGTCAGAATTTAAACAAAGACTTTTTGTCTCCAAGGGAGTTGACCTTGACTTCTGATACTTTTTTTCCTTGGCTATATATTCCCTCTCTTTGCATGCACTGAGTTCTGATTCAGCCATCTGATAGCTAAGTTAAAACTTAAACATTATTTTGTCATCTCTAAAAGAAGGCTACCATTTCCCACTGTGAAGATTGCTGTAGGAATCGAGAACGATAATGTGTATGAAAGCATTTTGAAAACCACAGAGCACCAGAGAAATGTCACTTTAGATTATAAAATTATAAACCACATGAAGGATTCACCATCTTTGAATCTTGTAATTAAGTTACAACAAAATTTAATCACTATGTTTCAGTCAATAATATCTCACAAAAGTAGATTTCAGAGTCAATTCATATGTCAGATATAGCTTTTAATTTAAACTAAAATAAACAATCTTGGTGAACAAAAACTACCTTTCTTCAATAACAGTGATGGTGGTGATGACTTAATAAATCTAACTTACTTGCATTTCAATATCACTTTAAATTTTCAAAATTATTTTACATTTTTTTCTACACTTAGCATAATTTAGTACCTTGGGAAATAGATTATATTTATTTTTTCCCGTCAAAGTCAATCTACTATTTCCATGCAAGTTTTAGCAATTAAGTCTTGTATGTGACAAAGCTTTATTGAGTTTATTATGAAGCTCACAAATAATAAATATGGAATATTTATTCACATTTGGTTTTGAATCCCTTCCTTTTTCCTACCTTGAGGACTAACTTCTCAAAATATCCACACAATATGTATACATGAATTAATAGTAAATATTTACTATGAAATCCTATTTACACGTCCATACCTAGCTCTCTATGATTATTATGAAAAAACTGTTCCTGACAGTATAAATATTCAGTCATGGATTTAATCATTTCATACTAAGTCTGGCACTTTCAGATGATCTTTATGCATTTGTACCTTAAAATGTTTATTTTGATTTATATTGGCAGATTCTTGATAATAGAAACTATGGTGATTAATCTTATAGTAAGCAAGTAATTTTTAATATTATCAGATATTATGATTTGTTACTAAATCTAAATATTCTATTCATACTTAATATTTGTAAATATTAAAATATTACTACATGTCATATAACCCTCTATGATTTAGAGATGTTTTGGGATGATGGAAATCTGTTATTGGTCTCCATCGCATGCTGAATCATTTATTCTACCAATGTAATGTTTTATAGGGTTCATAAAAACATTTTAATTGGATTACTACCACGAATAACATTCAGTTTATCAAAATATCGGAGTCAGTCCAGAATAGAGAGTCTGAAGTAGGAATCAGACTCCTGGAGAATGTGAGTAAAAAATGTATTAGAATAAATGCACAAATAACAGAACCATAACAGCAAAGTATGATATTCAATATATGAGTGTACATTATATGAATTTGCATGGAGATAAATGTGATCTCTATATAAGCCCATGGCATTTCCAAAATAGTTTACTGAAGCCAATTCCTTATTGCCAATAACATTCCACAGAAATTACCCCTTTCACATTTATATAAGTCATGGAGGCCTATTTTATGAGAATACATAATAAGACAAAATAAAATGCTACATAAAATGAAAAAAAAATATATGATCTGATTTAGTAGTGCGTTAATGAGCAGTGGCAGAGAAATTCTTTTATCAGGGCTTGAAATTAAACAGATATAAGCGTAGATGTTGATTTCTCTCTTCCTTATTTGACTTTTTATACATATGCAATATTATTTTTAAGCTCATCTGTATTCATGGGAATTGGATTGCAATTTAAAGTCTGGAAGGGTTGATTTCATTAAATATTTTTTGCCTCAATCAAAAAAGTCTGTACACACATGAATATTTCAAAACAAGTATCCATTTATTTTAGGATTTTAAACATTGCATTATTAAGTATAATGGCAAGGAATATCTACAAATAGGGTCTCACATAAAACTTGGTGAACAGGTTTAATGAACCAGCTGAACTTAGTAGGAACCAAAGGTTTAAAGAAGCCTTGAACTACAAGCTTTGTTCCTGAAAAAAATCTTGGGAAGACACATAGCTTTGGTAGACATTTTTATGCATTGAAAGTTACAGGCCACTACTCGGGAGGCTGAGGCAAGAGAATCGCTTAAGCCCAAGAGCTGGAGGTTGCTTTGAGCAGTGTGACACGGCACTCTACCCAGGGTGATAAAGTGAGACTCTGTCTCTACCAAAAAAAAAAGAGAGAAATACTGAAAACTTCCTGGGAGGCCAAGAAGTCTTAGGAGTCCTTGGTTCCCAGTTTAGCCAACTCAGTTCTTGTTCTCTGCCCGAGGAAGGTGGGTAAGGAAGACGCCTTCTTTGGTCTCTAGGTCCAGGTACGAAGGTCCCTTGGCCCTATCTCTCCTGCCTACCAGGGGTGGGTAGGGCCCGTCCAGTTCTTCCCCTTTGCTTTCTCTGCCATTCCCCTCACACCTGCAGACCTTCGAGAGCCTAGTCGGACTGAGGTGTCTCATGGGCCTGGCAGGGAACCTTGAAGAAACAGGAGCTCAACCGGTGCTTCTCAGATCGG
This sequence comes from Arctocebus calabarensis, assembly GCA_963573935.1. Lineage (NCBI taxonomy): Eukaryota > Metazoa > Chordata > Mammalia > Primates > Lorisidae > Arctocebus > Arctocebus calabarensis. The sequence goes on along the minus strand of CAUYON010008259.1, from coordinate 46,515 downwards.
CATGCCCGAGGTCACCCGGAACAAAGCAGTTATTTATTTCAACTTTTAGCTCCGAGTATGAAGAGAGAGGGCATTGTCTGCCATAGAAAGACGCTGAGAATTCTTTTTCTTTAACAGCTCTTCCCCAGCGTGACCTTCTAAAGTAAGGCTCCAAGTTTCCAGCACGTTGTGGAGGACTAGAAGGACGCGAGCGTACTAAGAGTCCCATCCGCGGCCGAGGGAGAGACGGGGAGTTGTATAGGGGTCCATTCTTTTCAGCCTCCATAGCCGCAAGACCCCAAATAGGGGGGAAAAGCTATCCCAACCAGAGCAGGGACTCCCGCGCACCTGGAGCGCGCTCCGGGTTCACGTCCAGAGGGCGCTGCAGACCCGCGCCCACAGAGGACCAACTCTGCCCCTTCTCCCGGGCAGTGCCCCGATACTCTGAGCCGGAGAACAAGTGGGTGCACTCTGCCTCACCAGCCCGGTACAGACGAACTTAAACGCCGGGAGCCACCACTCCGAAAGAAGGCGAAGTTCAGCCGCTACCTTGCTGGAGCTCGGCAGGTTCGGACTCCAAGGGGCGGGGACTAGGCGGGGCTCGTTCGGGGGTGGAGCGTTCCGAGGGGCCGAGCCGCTCTCGGAGGCTGGGGGGCGGGGTCCTGGGGGTGGGGACTGGGGCCGGCCTGGAGACCTGGCGGGGCTGGGGGTGGGGGGCTAGTTTTTGCAAAGGCTAAGGGCCTGTGGGTTTATTATAAGGCGGAGCTCGGCAGGAGAGGTGTGGGACAGATCCGATCCGAGCTCAGAGGAATCTGGCAGTAGAGAGCAGACTCCAGCGGGGCACCCCAAAGCCCTCACTTAGGACCGCAGAGCGCTAAGCAGGCGCCCCAGGGAGTGTCGCGCAGAGCAACCGGCGGAGCCGGCCCTCAGCCCCGACAGCACAGCCCGCCGAGCTCCAGCCGCCGGTCCAGGCAGCATGAGGCGCGCGGCGTTCTGGCTCTGCCTTTGCGCGCTGGCGCTGCGCCTGCAGCCGGCCCTCCCGGTGAGTGCGGTCCCGGCCGGCTAGGAGGCGGCGGGAAGCCTGGGCTAGCTGCCGGCCGATGCGGGCAGCGGCACGTGGAGGGGGAGGGGAAGCGGGGACTTCCCTTCTTCCCGCACTAGCCTAGAGGGCCAGGGACCGTGAGCCCCGAAACGAGGGCTCTACCCTAATTCCCTCCACAGTCGGTGGGTGCCACATCGATCCCGCAGCTCTAGGTTGGGGGCTAAGGCATGCCGCCGAGCGGAGCCTGCGCCGGGGCCCAGGGCTCAATTTTGTAAAATGTCTCCACATGTGTCGGAGCCCGCCAGCCCTCAACGGCGCCGGCGGTCGCCAGCTCCCGCCCCCTCGCCCGGGCCACCGTGGCTGCCGGGCTCGCGCCGGTGACCCAGGCAATACAGTGACCGCGGCCACAGCGCCCCTCCCGCAGACCTAATTCAAACCAGACCCGTGGGCTTGCGCCCTAAGCGCCGCCGAGCCCGGCGCCGGCCCCTCGCGCGGAGACAAGTTTGGGCGCAGTGGAACTGGCACGGGTGAGGGCAGGCGCGTTGGCCCAGGGAGCTGGGCCAGGGCTGCGTGGGGTTTGCGGGCGGACGGCTGCGGGGCCCTCGGGCTTTTGCTTGGCTGGTGGAGGTGATCCGGGCCGAGCTGGCAGCGAGAGGTTCCGGGAAGTTGGCCTGGGAACGTTAGAGACCCGGAGGAGCCCAACTTCTGGGAGGCTGAAGTTGAACTGGCTTGGGAGGGCGTGCTCCGGTGCCGAGCACGGCCGAGGCGCGCGAGCGCCTTCCACGCGAGTGGCCCCGGGCATGGCCTCTCCATCTCCGGCTCTGCTTTGTGCTGAAGCCGCGAAGAGGGAAGGCGGGTCCCTTGGCCCGCCCAAGAGTGCTAGGGAAAAAGGAGGGACAAATGTGGAGCTCGAGGAGGGGGGAGGCCTTTGGGTAGCATGCAGCATCCACCTTTGGCGGGGTCAGTCCCCTTTAAAGTGGGACGTGGCCGACAAAGAGCAGCCAGAGGGTCCCAGAAAGTGAATCGCTCGCGCTAGCCGCCGTCCACTAGCCCGCCTTCCCCAATGGGGACGCTTTGTTCTCGGCCCCTGTAACCCTTTCCTGGGAACCGCCCCGCAGCGCCAGCCCCGAACGGGGTCTGGGACCTGGGCCACCGCCAGGTGTCAGCGCCGGCCGCTGGGTGCCCAAGTCCACCCCCAATCTCCCGCACCCGGCGGTCCTCCTGGCGGGATGGCTCGCCATCTCTGGGGATGCGGAGGGGAGGTACAGAGCCAGGGGCTCTTCCCCTTCCGGAAGTGGCGGTCTTTCGCCACCACATCTGGACAGCTAGACTTCCCCAGCTCTGGCAATGGGAGGCGTGAGGGCAGGGAAGGCGTTCTGCTGCGGGGTGGGGGTGGGCAGGCAGTCCTTCGCTTCTCATGTGACATCTGGACGAGTGACATGCTGTAGTGATGCGCTCTGTAATAGTAGCTAGCTTTGGGGTCTTTGGCTCACATGAGAGGAGTTAGGTACTGTTGTTTTTGAGACTGTTATGCAAACTGCCTTCCTTGCTTACCAGGTAACCAGGTAACCTGTGCTTTCACACGTTTGAAGACCAGGAGAGGTCCTTGCTGCCTATTGCATTGCTAGCGAGTTGGACCTTGCTGGATGGTGCATCTGGAGTGCCCCTGAGAGGGATGTGATTTCTGAGTTGGGTGTCTAGTGCACTCCTGGCTTTTCAAGTCCAAGAAGTTGCTTTTTAGGGTTGTGGTTTCTGTGGAACTCAGATTGTGCCTGGAATTGCAGTTACGGTTCTGGAGGAGACAGTGGAGCTGCTTGGCTTACCATCCTGCCCTGCCTGGCATCACCTCCCTGCTCTGTTCTCTCTAGGCCCACGATGGGGCCTGAGCAGGGGATGCCAGGGTGGGGCATTCCACTTATTTCCTGCAGGAATCAGGGACTGGTGGTTCCTTTGCCTGCCTTGTGTGAAGCAGACATTCCTGTGAGGTCAGAGTTTTAGTTTCCTGGAGTTCTGTGGGCTGGATAGGGTCAGAGGCTGCAGTACAAGGCATTATTTTCTTGCCCAGAAATGTTGACACTTTATGGAGACATAGGGCTTAGGACACAGGGGGAAAGGAAAGAGAGAGGGAGGTCTCAGGGAAGGTCCAGAGTGCAGAGGAGGGGCTTCCTAGAAGAGGGGATACTCCAGCTCATCCTGAAAGCACCATCTTGAGCTCTGGTTTGGAGCTTGGGCATTCTTTTTTCTTTTTCTTATTTGATAAAGTTTCATTTGTTGCTGTTTCCCAGCCCTGCCTTATCTCCCTCTTATAGTGAATGCCCATGTTTGCATAAGGAGGGGAGTACATTATATGTCCTAAAGAGCCCTCCTTAACCCTTTCCCTAAAAGAATAAGGCAGATGGGATTTGATTAAAATAGGAGAAGGTGCCCATGAGTGGCAGAGATCTGGCCCTGTCCAAAGGTTTGCCTTGGCCCCAGTGGGAAGCAGGTCAGAATCCCTCTGGGGACCAGCAAGGTAGGGAGTGACTCCTGGGTGCTTGACTCTGAACGGGCTAGGGAGGCTGCTAGGGCAAGAGCTTGCTCAAAACCACTCCCAAGAGACAAAAACAGGTTTGTCTAAAAAGGTTTCTCTGTTTGTGTGTGTGTGTATATCTGTGTTTCCTGTAGTCTTTTGTTTCTGCCATGTAGGAAAAATTACTTGTTCTGGAATAGTTATTTGCTGTTTTTCTCTCTTGTCTCTTTCTTGCAAGGCATAAAATCCCTTTTGCCTTAATTACGGGGGCTAGTGGAGACATTTCCCCATGGCCTGGCAGAGTGGGTGGAGGGGGAGGCACTGGCTGCCTCTGCTCGGGCTCAGAGCCTTCTAGAAGTGATGTCACCCCTGGCTTCAGCTCCATGGGGAGGGTGGAGCTGGTTTAAGTCTCTACCTGTGGCTCAGGATGGGGTCCAACAAAACCTCATTAGCACGGATTGGTGGGGAGAGGGGTTAAGAAGGAGAAGGGCCTGGAAAGAATTAATGAAAAGCTTTGACTTCTGCAGTATTTTATATAGGAATCTTTTCTGTTGCTGCAGAATTTTGGATTCTTGAAATCCCTTGGGAGTGAGGTGTCCTTAGCATCCAGGTTTTTTTGGTGTGCAAAGAATCCTTAATACCCTCAAAAGTATTCTTACTTTCATCAGGACTCACTGAAATATTTATACCCTTTCCTTTATCAACAAAAAAATGCTTGGCACGCTTTAATCTCCCCTGGATGCCAGGATCATCGTCCTTATAGTTGTGCTCGGTCAGGACATTACCTCCTGGGTTTACAGGAGCACTTTGCCCCTATGCCAGGTGCCCCTGGATTGCCCTGTTTTGAATTCTTGTCTGTTCTTTTTCCTTTGTCCATCCCTCTGAGAGCATCCAGAAGTGACATTTGTGTGCCTGGGGGTAGCAAGCAGTTTTTCTGTTCATTTCTAATTTGTTCCTTTTTTCCAGCAGCACTAAGAAACTGATCAGATTGGTTGGAATTATTTCTGAACCAAGAGGTTAAGGCTCTGAGTAAGAGTCTTGCTTGTGAGTAAGGTTCATAATCTGCCATACCCATATGTGGATTTTGTGTTCCGTGTGGGCCTCAGCTGGGACCTGAAGGTTTTATTGTGCTCCTCTGCCTCCCTGCCCCCGCCTAGAGAAACAAAGAGATGCTGCCAAGGTGAGGCATTTAGAGGCCTCTCACTGAAGAGATGAGTAATCTCTTGGGGGAAGCACCTGAAGACACCCATGGTCCAGGTTCTTTACCCTGGTTTGATTTTTAAATGATGTGGCAGTGACAGACCATCCAGGCAAGGGCCACCACTTTGGTCCTACTCTGTCTTCGCATATGTTTTATTTGGATCTTAATTCATGTTTCCCTATAATCTGCGCCGGACCGTTTGGCGGGGCTGAGACAGTTTTGGATTAAGTAAAGCCCCAGGACTGCTTCTCAACTCTGCCACTGATTCACTACGTAATCTGGAGTGAATCACTGTCCTTCTAAGGCTTTTTGGCCTCATCTGTAAAGCGGACTCCATAATACCTGTTCTCCCTGTCCTCATTCTGTCATTTGCATATTCATTTCACAATGGATGTGTGAAAGTACTTTGTAATGAAAGTGCCTGAGGAAAGTTAGCTATAGATATAATTAAGGGAGCCTAGTGCTTAGTACTTTTCTACATTCTTATTTAGTGTTTATCCCCTTATAATATATAATATTATCACCCCTTCTTATAGAAGACGAAGCTAAGGCCTACGGAGGTGAGGCTACCCCTGCCCCAAAGGGGCAGCAGGGGCAGAACCAGGATTTGTGTGTGTGCCTATGCATGTTTGTGAACACATCAAATCTCCCCTGAGAAGCCTGGATCTTGGGGGCTGGCTGAACCTCATGAGGCCTACCTAGTTTGTCATGTAGAACCATGGATGTGAACACTTTGGATGGGAGGGAATTGGGCTGGGCTTAGGTGGCCTGAAGGGTGCTTTAGGCAATTGGGCAACATTGGGCAACATTATGCGTTTATGTTGAGTTCAACTAATGGCTGCTCAGGGACAGGCAAGAGCTTACGGGAAGCCTAGTGAGAGTCAGGAGGGCAGGGTGGGAAATGTGTGGGCTGTAGCCCAGACAACACCCATAGGTCTTTGGCTGGGTGTGGGGTAGCCTGTTTGGATGGTGCCCTTAAGCTGGAGCCCTGGTAGTACCAATATGCACTGGAGAAACATTTGTGGAATTATTAGATTATTTTTAAGCCTGGGAAGTAGGTACTGTGGCACAAGTTGGGCAGCCAGAACCCAGGATGGCTGGCTCCTTGCTAGGTTCACCTGGTGAATGCCAGGTCTTGCTGAAGGGATAGGAATTGGACATTAAATGATTTTTGGTTTTGAACTGTTGCCTCACTGCCATCTTCTTTTCACCAGCCAATTTTGGAATATTGGATAGAAAGTGCCCCTTGAGGCCCTGCCTGTGTCCAGAGAGAAGGAATAGGATTAAGGGAATCTGTGGAAAGAGGGCTTTTGGTGCCAGGATCCTGTACACTGAACACCATGTACCAGTACCATGTCAGTTTCTTCTCAGCTCTTCCAGCAGAGATTGAGTTTAGGGTGGGAACATATATTCTGGAACCTTCCTTTGAGTGGGACATGAGTGCCCTGACCCTGATAGGCACCAGGCGAAGACAGGCATGTTTATATCCAGGGGCACAGGCTGTGGAGGTGAGGCTACAGAAGCAAGACCCTGGGCTTGCAGCTGCGTTAGCAACTATGCAGTTTCCAGGTGCAGGTGGACATGGCTTTCCCCAAAGACTAGCTTTATCTGTGCAATGTTATTGTGACTGCCTGCCTAGAGAAGCTTACGTTTGTGTGGAGAGGCAGCATGAGAAGAGCCCTGGTGTTCCCAGGCCTGAGCTGGGTCAGTGCAATGGGAGCCCAGAGGAGGGAGTGGTCTGAGTGTCCTCTGAAAAGTGTCCTGCCATCTGTCATACCTAGTGTGTTTGGTGTTGCTGTGAGCATGAAGGGGAACTTCCAGAGCAAGGGGAGACTGCAGTGGGAAATTTTGAGGTTTGGGGCCATTAAGTCAGGAGCTGAGAAGGGTGGTGGCCAGGCTTGCCTCCCTCCTACCTGCCTGGTGACCTTTCTTGTGGATTTGTGTACTCAGTCAGACAGAGGCTTCCAGATGTTTCCCTTTCCTGCCCCTGGGCCCTCTTCCTACTGGGAACCCCTTAAGGGTCTCTAACCTCCTGGTATTAATGGCTTTGTGGGTTGCCTAATAACATGTAGAGGATGAACCTACTCTGGCCTCAGCCCTGGGAACAACTCCTCTTCCCAGTGGTTCACCTAAGGATTGCCGCCCCACGAGAGACTGTGTGTGTACATTTGCATGTGTCCACACCAGGCGGGTGCGGAGTGTGGGGTGGATCCCTGCCATAGGCTTCAACTACAGTTTCTGTTGTTAGGCTGTAGTCCCAGTTTGGGGGAAAACTGGTCACCACCTGGCCACACCTTCCTCATAAGCCAGGAAAGTCGTTCCACTGTTTCGATAGTGGTCTTTTCCCTTTGTAATTGCAGCTCTGACACCCCCTGGCTATAGAAGTCTGCAGAAGTTGGGTAGCGAGGACACCTGTCTTTCCTCCTCTTAGCTTAGCTCCCAGGCCACACAGGGCTGCCCGTCACCTCCTAGTTTGCCCATCTGCTCAAAAGGTCGTTTTCCCTTCCTCAGTTCTCAGAGCCATGTAATTGCAGAGACATTGTTGTAGGAAAGGTGAAGGTGGCACTGAAAGACTTGTCTGGGCTTCATGGTCTTCTGCCATTATTCCTCTGGGGACTCAGAACTACCTGCCTGAGGGTCATCTGCGGGATGGCATGTCGGTGGAGGACAGGACAGGGCAGGATCCTTTGAGCCTACTGTGGGAGGCAGGGTAGATAGAGGCTCCTGGGCAAGGCAGGGCTGGGGGTTGGGGCCGGGTGATGTTCTCTGTGCACATGGGGCATCCTGGCACCTGCCCCTGAGGCCCGCTCCTTAACAGGAATGAAAGCTGTGTCAGGCAGGTTGGGGCAGTGGGGAGGTGGGCGTGGCCATCGGCCCACTCGCCAGCTGAGTCATGGTGCCAGGCCCACAGGTCCTCCCTGGGGACTCACCCAGCCAGCCTTGACCCACTGTAAACCCACTGTGTGCCAGCGTGAGGTGGGCGTACAGTGAGGCACAGACTCGGGGACCTGGCTTCCAGCCCTGGCCCTGCTTCTTTACTTCGAATGACTTTGTTTGTGGGTGTCTCTTGGGCTCAGTGAGTCTATCTGTGAAATGGGGGGGGGGAGGGAGCAGGAAGCAGAAGTGAGGTCATACTTTTCCGTGTATGTGTTATGACTGGTGGGTACCTGCAGGGCTCCTGCTACCCCAGGAGGATTCTGCCTTAAGCATTGAGGGCTGTGTGAGCCCCACCTAGCTTGATCAGATTTAAAACCCGAGCCTGCCACTGTGTGCACGGCCCTGCTCAGCAGGAAGGAATCCATGCCTTGTCCAGGGCACACATGAAAAATAGGGTGGCCATTATTGGAACCAGACAGGAGGGGTGAGCTCTGCAGATAGGCCGGAGGGGCAGTGATGATGAAGGACATTCCCCAGTCAGAGGCAGGGTTTTGTCCCAGAGACCCTCCATATAGGAGTTTCAAAGCAGGAGCTTGGGCTGTAAGATGAGACATTTTTGGAAGCTCCAAACACGTAGGGCTGCTTCCTGGCTATGGGAAGGGTTAGGGTAGAGGCAACAGAAGCTGCAGAAGCTACTTGTCCTGCTCAGGGACCACTTTTGGGTACCACTGATCTCTAGAGATGTCAAAAGAACTGACTATCCCACTATCGTGACTTCATCTGAAATTCGGTCTTTCCCATGTGGGGCTACACGGTGCTGTGTGTGTCCACACTGGACCTTTGGGTGTGTTCTGTGCAACTCAGAGGGCTGAGAGACATAATTCTGGTGCCTGGCCTGGTGGGTAGAGGAGAGATGCATGTCCCCCAGGGTGGAAGGTGGTAGGGAACTTCTGGAGGACTGAGGAATTTGTGCCCACTCAAGGCATCTGGCATCCAGAAAGCCCTTCAGGACTTGGGCTCTGGCCTTGCTGCCCATGGCACTGATACCAGGGATGGCTGCTGATGATCCAGGGGCCGTCCCTAGTCGAGGATGAGATTGTGTCAATCCCATGGCTGGGGCACAGAGTGACATGGGTTCTACTTGTCCTCAGTCCCCTAGCATCCCTACCTCCCGGAAACTTTCCGGGGCCTTGGAGGTCCTGTATCCTGTTCTGGACAGACATAGTGGTCAGGTTTGAGCTTGCAGGGCCCTAGGCTGTGCAGTGTTTTGGGAACCTCTGGACCATCGTGGAAGCTTATGTCACTCCAGTTTCTACCAGAAAAAAACACAGCTTCTCCCAGGAAAAAACATGCTGCTGTTATGGTGATCGTATCTTTGCCAGGATGGGGCCTGAGGGAGGGTTTGGGATATTCTCCCCCACCCTCAACAGGTGTCCTGAAGGAGATATGGAGCTGAGGACTGAGCGCAGGTGTTCTCCCTGGGGTCAGGCCTGGTTGTCAAATCCAGGAAGGTGGCCCCTGATCTCTGTGGGTGAATCTGTAGCAGTGACCTAGGGGTCCTGGGCTCTGGAGCAAAGAGCCTCCAGTGGAGGAGAGTCATTCTTACACTTCCTGTCTGGGAGCTGGGCATGCAATGGGCAGGGCCACCTGAGCCTGAATGCCTGGGTCTGCCTGCCTTTGAGGGACCCAGTCTGGGGTCCCGAAGCCATGGTGGTGGCAGGGGAGGTAGGACCAGAACTAGTTGTCTAGTCTGTGGTGGTTAGTCCCAACTCAGACTAGAGCAGAGAGTTGTTGTGTGGTGACTGGGAAGGGCAAAGGACACAGAGTCTGGCCCACCTGGATCGCATCCCAGCTTTGTCACTTCCTTCCTGTGTAATTTTGGGCACGATTCTTCCCCTCCCTCTAAGCCTCATTTTCCTCATTTATAAAATGCAGTTTCTCTCATCCTGCCTCGGGCTTTGGGAAGGAGTCAGGTAAGTGACATGTGTGATATGATTGGGGGCCCCTTCCTTGCCTGGAGCAAAGAGGAGCAGGTCTGGGCAAGCACTGAAGCTGAGCTGCCATGGGGAGCCCCTGGGGGTGCCCCTGTGGCCGTGACCAGGCAGGGGTGCAGACTGACCCAGCGGGCATACAGTCACAGTGTGATGGCCTGTTGCTCTGATCCCAGCGGTCGTGACATAACACGGTCTGCAAACATGGCTTTTGCCCCTTCTCAGAAACCTAAGCCTTCCCTAGCAGGTCAGACTTTGCTCTCCTCTGTCTGAGCCTCTGCCAGGGGCTGCCTCCTGACCTGGGGAGGTATGGGCTAGACTAGCAGGCACCAGGGCAACCCATGTGGGGCACAGTGGTCTGGGCCCAAACTTCAAGCTGAAGTTTGTCCTAGAGAAGAAGCTGGGTTCTCTGTAGAGGCTATGCTGGGCTGGGCTGCAAGGTGTGGGGTGGGCAGCCTTTAACCTCTGTAAGTCTTAGGAAAAATGAGCTGATGTAATAAATCGACAACCTTGTGCTAAGCACAGACCAGGTGCCCAGGCATTCTGTTTGCTCAGAGCCAGGGCCACCCACAAGGCAGACACTGATTTGAAAGCCCAAAGCCAGAGGGTTTGACTCACCTGGAAGTTGGGGACACATGAAGTGTAAGGGACGGAGAGTAAGAGGAGAATGGTTAACCCATCTGCATCTTAACCACCCTGGGCTCTGGAGTTCTGGGGTCGGGGCTTTGGCCCAGCAGCAAGGAGGCTGTGAGGCAGGAAACACTTTCCATCCGTTACCCTTTGATTCTTGCACTGCCAGCAACAGGAGGTCTGCCTAAAGCCAGCCGAGGAGGACCCAGCCCTCCGCCTTCCATCTGCTGGCCTGAGGCAGTGGCCTGGCCTGACCCAGCAGGGGAGAGCTGCCCAGGGTGGGCCCAGGGATGAAGGCCAAGTGGGAAGCATGGGCTGCAGGGCCTCAGTGTGTAATTTTAGGGGTGCCAGTGAGAGGCCAGGGGAGGGAATACTGTAAAACATCCACTCCCATTCCTACCCTGCAACCTCCTGAGTGCCCTTCCTACCTGCAGTGTGGGTCTCTGACCACTTTCCCCTCTGTGGGGAGCCACTCAGCCTTGTTCATTGGCCCTGATTAAACACTAACTGCCCAGGCAGGTCAGGCCAAGGGTCTCAGGGAAAGGGCAGATCTCTTCCTCAGCCCTTGTGCTGGGTGACCTGGGCAGCAATCTGCCTCTGTCTGGACCTCCCCCACCTAGACAATGGAAGGGGCTTGGCTGGATAATCGTAAACTCCTTTATGGCTCTGACACTGTAGGCTGGGGGTGCAAGGTGATAAGAAGGCCACAGACCCATGCAGAGGGTGGATGGGAGGAGGGCCCAGTAGATACTGGGGTCACTCCTGCCCCCAGATGTGCAGGTGGTGGCAGACCCATCACTTTCTCCAAAGGCTTATTTCCTAACTCTACAGCCTACCAGGAGGCCTGCTGAGGCCACAGAGCTTCAGGCTGGGCCTCAAGACCCTGAACTCTCCCTGCTGGAGCCACTCCCAGGAGGGAGGAGCCCCCAGGTGCCTCCAGGCAGCATCAGCATTTCCGGGGACATGCACCATATTTTATCAGATCCCTGACTCTCCACAGAGAACAAGGCAAGCTGGGGCTTGCTGGGGGCAAGACAGGCAGGGAGTGACAGCCGGCCCAGGGTGGGAGGGGACAGAGCAGGCAGGCCAGGAAGGTCCTCTGGCCTTTAGCCCTGAGGGCACTGCCAGGCTCCCCACCACACAGCACCCTCTACACATCTCTTGGTAGTTCCCACCCTGACACCTCGCTGCAGAGGTGGAGGGGTGAGGAGTGGGGCTTCCAGTGCAGGGGCTCAGCTTGAGGGACAGCAGGCACAGTGCTTGACTTTAAAGACATCTTTCCAGTAGCATTTTCAATTTAGTGCAATGTCAGGGCTTCCCAGATGGGAAATCGAGATCAAAGTCACAGCACAAGCCTTTTAGTCCTGTCCCTGCCTGCTTAGAGTACCCAGGGGCCGGGGCGTTTGTTGAGAGGGGGATCTTAGCAACCCCATGCCAGCCCCGATGTCCAAGCCCGGTCTGTGTTTCCACCAGTACCCCCAAGCCCATTCCCCTCACGGACCTGGCGCCTGACTTGGTGGCCCACGTGCCAGGACTAGTCTCAGAACAGGCCCAGCACAGGGCTGGGTGTGCACCTGTGCAGCTGGAAGACCAGTTCCTCTGCTTTTCCCCACCTGTCAGAACCTGGGCTGGGCTGGGCTGGGCCAGGCAGGGCAAGATTGCACTCGGCATTGGGCAAGGCTGCCCAGCCCAGCCACCACCAGCCTCAGTGCCTGGTGCCCTTCTGAGAGCCAGACAGGGGTCTGACTCCTAAGGCTTGTCACATGCTCCTTCCTCAAGGACCCACAGCACCAGCCAAAAAGGAAATGATCAGACTCGGGTTACAGCCTGAGCTCTGTTCCTGAATTACTGGAAAAGACTATGCCTCAGGTTATCTATATAATGAGAGTTTGGGCCCAAGTCTGAGGCTTCTACTCTCCACATGCTCTCTGGCTGGGAAGTCCAGGCTCACCCTCTATTGACCTCCAGATGCAGTAGCCAAGCGAGCTGCCCAACTGAGGGGCGGCACAGCGCGACATGGGACTTGGCCGTGGGCAGACCTGGGAGTGGGGAAACAAGGACAGCTCTTCACATGGACTTGATATCGTCATTGCCAGCTTCCCAAGGGACTTGTGGCTTAGGCAGCATACCAGGATACCAAATCAAGGTGACTCTGGGAAAGCGGGGGCAGCCAAAGCCTCCAGAGCACTTCCCTTCCCCCAGCCTTAGTTGCTCTCTCCAGGCTCCTCCAGTCCTCTGCTAGACCCCAGGTCCTAGGCCCGACAGTCTCAGGGGCCCGACACCTTTGGCATGTGTCCTCCTCCTGCACTGGCTAAATAAAGTGGCCCCAAGTTTCACAGAGGCAGAAACTGTAGCTTTTGACACACCTGCAGCCAGCCAGGGCTCCAGCTGTGTCTATGGGGGGAGGAGGAACATGCCCCAAGTTTATCACCAAAATCTCTCCCATCAGTGTCCCTGTCATTGCATAATATCCCCTTGAAAACAAAAATACTTTTTGGAGGGCAAAGGGGTACTAGTCACTCGCAGTATAGCATAAATCAGTGTTGTGGGGGGAGGGGCTATTTCTGGAACTGGGGCACCAAGAGTGGGTAGGAGCCACAGAAGATGAGAAAGGATGATAAAAGGAAAGCTGAAAGATGCCAAGAGCAAAGTTTTTAACCTTTGTCAGAATGTGGATATGAGCAATACCGTACCCAAGAAAGGAAGGCTAAATCCCTTTGTTCCTCCTTTGAGCCACAGATGTACATGGCTTCTCCTCCCACGTACAGAAAACCAATGGGCTAGCCTAGGAAGCTGCCGCTCAGAAGTACGATTCAGACTGAGTGGACACTGAGGTAGCTGAGAAGCCTGGACAGAGACACAGGAAGGGCAGAATATCCTCGAAGAGGTCCCAGGGGGCTCTCAAAGGAGGGGTGGGGCTGGTACCCATAGGCTTGGATGATGGAAGACAGAATTTTCTGTGAAGGCAGTCTGAAGAGGCTGGGCCACTCCTTAAGATTACTGGTAGGCCCCAGCTCAAGTGGCCTGCCCTCCTCCTGACCAGATGGGAGTTGTGAACAGCCTTAGATGCAAAGCACAGAGCTCCTGGGCCCTCACAGCCTCTTCTGGTGCAGAGGTAGCTGAAGGGGAGACTGTATGTGCAGTTGCAGTCGTAAGGGGCTCAGAGTGACCCCAGGGAAGGGAAGTGGGCACAACACCTTACCTAAGGCTCAGGTACAGTCAGGGATGGGAGAAAAATCTAAGCTTATAGCTGAGCTGGGGGTTCTCAAAAGAATATAAACACCTGAATTGGGCCTTCAAAAGGTATTAATAATCTCAGCCGGTATTTCCTGAGTACTATGTGGCAGGTACTAATCTAAGCACTTTCCTTGAATTAATTTGATCTTTGCAACCACCTTAGGTTCTGGTACCATGTCCATCTTACAGATGAGGAAACTGAGGCAAAGGGAGAATGTCACCTGACTGAGGGCACAAGGCACTGAAGTAGAGGCCAGCAGGTGTGCTGTGAACCATGCATCATGGTGCAGCCAACAGGCAGAATAAAATAGCCATCACTTCCACTGGAGGAAGCACAGGCTGGCTTGCCTTCTGCCTGCCCAGGCAGCAAGAGGGATCTGAACTGAGCCCACCTGTTCCGGAGAGGGGCAGCGTGCTGCAGACTTCCCACAGCAGGCCTGGGAGGTGAAACCAGAAGTTGCACCAAAAACTCTAGACTTAGCTGGTTCCTTGGTAACCCAAGTTCAAACTCAGATATTTCTAAGTTCTCAGCCCCCTCCTCCCCAGGGGACTGAAACCTCCCATTTTCTTTACCTGAGGTACTGTCACAGAAGGTCCAAGCTGGAGGAGGTTTGGGAAGTCTGTCTCCAGAGATGGGGGAGAGGTTACTTGAGGCCAGGGAGTTGGTTTCAGTGGAGAAAGCATTTGCTTAAGAGTTTGTTGTATAAACAAGATCACAGAGGGATAAGCAGGCAGAGCTAAGGGAACAAATTGCTTTTCAGAACTGGGCAGACCCAAAGTCTTACCTAGCCCAGGGAGAAGCCCCGCTCTTGGGAAATGGTTGACCTGTTTGGGCTTTTCTGTGTAGGTAAGGGGTCAGCCTCCCTGCTGTTCGCTTGGGTTTGAGCAGGCTGTGTCTTCAAGTTTGTACGCGGGCTCCAGTGTGTGTCTTCTCCGCAAGCTTCTGTTACCTCATCTGTCCACTAGAACCTGGATCTGATGACTCTGACTTCTGCTGGAAAGTTCAGTAGTCTTCGCAACACAGGAGAGGCTCGTGTGGTTGAGCCCCCATTCCCATCCCCAGCTAGGGCTTTCTCTCTAAGGAAAGGTGTCCGTATAGCAGGATAGGGCAAGGCAGAGGCCTTGGGCCAGGGTGAAGATACGATCTTACTGAGCATGAGTTGGGGGTACCCTCTCTGTACCTATTTGATGGGTGGCATTCTTTGTTGCAGATGGGCACAGGTGACTAGAGGCAGCTTCAAAGCTCTGTGGAAGCATCACAAGTATTTGAAGCACCAGGGGAGGGTATGGATAGGATGTGGTCTGATATAGGGGAGGGATGAACTATGACTATTTATTCTAGATGGGTCATGGTGGGCTGCAATTGTTCACTGTAGATGGACCACGAAAGGCCCTTCTAGGGTCAAAACCTTACTTTTAGGAGGAGAGGGAGGGAACAGTTTTGCTTTTGTACTTTCAAAGGAAGTTCAATGTTATTTCTAGTCTTGCAGTTTCTACACGTGTCTGAATGTCCCTCAGACCTGGGCCCCTGTAGGGGTACAGCCTCCATCTGGTCCTACTCTATTGTAGGGCTGCCTCGCCAGGCCAAAGGTCATGGCTGGCTCTCCCTTCTCTGCTCCACTCAAGAGTGAGGCCCACCATCCTGTGGCCAGGGCTTGGCAAGGCTGCTTGGGCCGAGGTGGCCCTGTTTCCTTAGAGCCCAGCCTTAGGCAGGCCCTTTCCTCAGTTTATGCAGAGGCTGGTGGTTAGCTGGCACCCTCCTGTCCCCTCTTCTCATGATACCCTGTCCTTCTCCATCCCACCCTTTCCTTAGGCAGGGCTGTTGGCATCTGGGTTGCAAGTGCCCCAGAGTCCCTCTTCCCTAGGCTGGGTCCCGCTCCCTTAATTAGAGCAATGGCCTCTGTTTGTGGGTATTTATGATGTGCCAGGCTCTGTTAGGTTCTCTACTTGTGTAACTTAACGGAATTTTTTTTTTGCAGTTTTTGTCCGGGGCTGGGTTTGAACTTGCTACCTCTGGCGTATGGGGCCGGCGCCCTACTCCTTTGAGCCACAGGCGCTGCCCAACTTGATGGAATTTTTGCACCAGTCTTGGAATGTAGATGTTGCTATTATTCTCAATTTATAGACAAGGAGACTGAGGCCAAAAGTTTACTGTCGTCCCCTGGGTCACATGACTAGTCAGTGGCAGAGGTCAGGGGTATCTAAAGCCTGTGTGTTGATGTGTGTTCTGCTTCTTTATTTATTCTTTGTTCTGGTCCCTGACATTGGAGCCCTCCAAGGATTGGTGGCATAGCAGGTGGGGTTGTTTGGGTCAAAGCCTTGCTGCTGAACACAACTCTTAATGTACCTTTCCTACTACTTGGCTGCTGGGTGGAAAGGTGAGTCCTCCTGAACACTTGCTGCCCTGGGACCAGGGTTGGGGCAGAAGTGGTCCCGACTTTCTCCCTGCATCCCAGGGTTTCTGCACACTGTGCATGGCACATTCCGTCTCCTCGGTCTCTGCCTCAGGAATGGGGCATAGGTTTTCACTCAGCCATTTGGAGCTGGCCAGGCAGGTGGCATTCCTGGAGCTGTCATTTGCAAACAGGACCCCTCCCAGGTCCACAGCCTGTTTCCTGGAGCCTTCTCAGTACTGAGACCCTTCCAGATGAGCCTTGTGACTACCTTGTGGTAGATAATATTCTGACCAGAGGCTCTGAACCCGGTCCTTACTGTGAAGGGGAGCCTGGGCCAGGTGTCGGGAGGAGCAGCATGGCCAGGCCTGGGGCTGCCTTGTGTGGGCAGAGTGTCCCTGGTGTCCATACCTGGAGTCTATAGTACGCTTGGAGGCATCCTTTCTAGATTCATATTATCATGGGATTATCCTTAGGGCTCTTGGAAGCCCCCTAGAAGGGCTGTGACAGCAATCTTGGCCCCAGAGCTCTGTGGCCACCTGTCCCCAAGACTTGATCTTCAGTGGTGGGTGACCTGATGGGGTTCCCAGGGCCCACAGCCTGTGCTCCTAGTAGAAGCATCTGCCCACCTGCCCAAAAGGTCTGGGGCTCCCTCACTGACTGAGCTCGGTGAGGGCCCTGTCCCCTTTCATGTGTCCTGTACCCCTGAACCCAGCACCAGGGTATGGGGGCCCAAAGGGCTGCTCAGAACCATAGGAGAGGGCTTCCAACCTGGCACCTGGGCTGTGCAGGCTGGGGGGTGCTTATCGACTATCTGGGATGGGTATCTAGAAATAGTAGGGCCCTGGCCTGGACTCTACTCACACCTTTTTCTGATCCTTTTCCAGCAAATTATGGCCACAAATGTGCCCCCTGAAGATCAGGACGGTTCTGGAGATGACTCTGACAACTTTTCTGGCTCAGGCGCAGGTGCAGGTGAGGCTCACACAGGCCATGCTGGGGCAGTGGAAAAGGTGCTGGTGCTTATTGAGTGCACCTCCCCACCCCAGCACCTGTCCCTGCCCAGCTGGGTCTGAAGCGGGGTGCTGAGGGAAAACATGGGTATGTGCTGCGCTGAGCAGCCTGTTATGGAGAAAACATGCTGGGGGATGAAGCAGGGGCCCTGAAGATCCTGCTGCACACAGGCTTGTGCTCCCCTCTTCACCCTCTAGGCAACCTTAGAACTCACCTTTGGAAGGTTATTTGACTTCTGGAAACCCCTGTTTTTTCATCTGTGAAATGGGAATAGTACTTTGACCTGATAAATTTGTTTCGAGCTGTGAAGCTGCACAGGGCCTGCCAGGCAGTAGCTTTTCCATCCGTGTTCCCTTCCCAATTTTCTCTTTTTATGGGCAAGAGAAATTTCTGACCTGGGAGTGGTCAGGGAGGGCTGTCAAAAGAGGTGGCTTGTAGCTGGGTGTTGTGGCAGGCACCTGTAGTCCCAGCTACTCGGGAGGCAGAGGCAAGAAAATCGCCTAAGCCCAAGAGCTGGAGGTTGCTGTGAGCTGTGATGCCAAGGCACTCTACCAAGGGTGACAAAGTGAGACTCTGTCTCTAAAAAAAAAAAGAGATAGCTTATGAGTGAACCTTGGAAGAAGGGTGAGAGCTGAGGAAGGCACACTGAGGCCATCCTTGGGGAGGTTGACATCTGTTCTTGGGGGCAGGAGCCTTTCTGGGGAGAGGGCAGGTGGGACAGGGAGGGGCGGAGAGGTATGTGTGCTGGCGGTAAGGCAGTCGGCCCCTGAAGGATGCCACCCCGCCACCCCGCCATGGCTGCAGGAAAGCTCCTTCCTTGATGGCCTTGTACCTTTCTCATAGCTTCGGAGACCAGGCTGCCCCAGGCATGTGGAGCAGGAAGGGGTGGCTCTCCTTGTCCGTTTTCAAGTTGAGTTTGGCCTTAGCTCCACAGCTTCTCAGGGGAGGGAGGGTTGCTGTCCTTGCTGGGCTGGGTGCTCTGGGGCCTCCTCCCAACCAATACACTCTGCTACTGGCCCTACAGGTGCTTCTCCAGACATCACCTGGACACAGCAGACCCCCTCCACCGGCAAAGACATGTGGCTCCTGACAACCACATCGACCGCTCCAGAGCCCACTGGCTCAGAGCCCACAGCAACCTCCACCTCCATCCTGCTGCCTGGAGTGGGGCCTGAGGAGAAAGAGGCTGTAGTCCTGGCAGAAGCAGAGCCTGGCCTCACTGCCCAGGGGGAGGAGGCCACCCTCCCACCCAAGGAGACCACGCAGTTCTCAACCACCCATCGGGCCACAACAGCCAGAGCCACCACAGCCCAGGCACCTGTCACCTCCCACTCCCACAGGGACATGCAGCCTGACTCCCATGAGACCTCGGCTTCCTCAGGACCTGACCAGGTGGACCCTCACATTCCCAGTATAGAGGACAGTGGTCCTTCTGCCACTGAGAAGGCTGCTGAGGATGGTGCTTCCAATCAGCTCCCAGCAGGAGAGGGCTCAGGGGAGCAGGTGAGCGGCCTCTGCCTTTCCTGAGACTTTGGGTGGCCCCTAGTGCCTGGCACCCAGCAAGGCCAACATCCTGAGTCCACTGAGCACAGGGGCCCACCTTCCTCTGCCCCCAGGGCCTCGCCTAGTGCAGGACAAACCACTCATGAGTCAGGCACTGGCTATGGCCTGGGCCCCCTGACCTGTCCTGCCTTCCACAGGACTTCACCTTTGAAACTTCTGCAGAGAACACAGCTGTGGTGACCGAGAAGGCGGTGGAACCTGACCACAGGAATCAGTTCCCAGAGAATGAAAGGGCCACGGGGACCTTGCAGGGCCTCCTGGATAGGAAGGAGGTACTGGGAGGTGAGTTGGGTCTCAGGTGGGTGGTTGGGGGAAAAGCTGCTGCTTTGAGGTGGGAGGGACTGTTTTTAGCCCTGGGGTTGAGAGCTGATCATAGCCAAGGCCACCCCTAGGGCTGCCCAGTGGGGAGGGACTGTGCAGGGCCCCAGGAGCCACGAGCTAAGCAACTCCCTGTCTACCCGCCCTAGGGGTCATTGCTGGAGGCCTGGTGGGGCTCATCTTCGCCGTGTGCCTGGTGGGCTTTGTGCTGTACCGCATGAAGAAGAAGGATGAGGGCAGCTACTCCCTAGAGGAGCCGAAACAAGCCAACGGTGGGGCCTACCAGAAGCCCACCAAGCAGGAGGAGTTCTACGCCTGACAGGGGCACCATCCTCCCCCTCTCCCACCACTCACTAGGCCCCCACTTTTCTCTTCCGTGAAGAACTGCAGGCCCTGGCCCCCTGCTGCCACACCACCTTCCCAGCACTCCTGCCCACCGGCTGCTCCCTGCCCATGGAGTCCTGGGGTGCGTGGGGAGCTCCACTCTGCTTCTCTGACTTCTGCCTGCAGACTTGGGGCACAGAGGGTTTCTTGCATATGATCTTTCCACCATAGCTGGCGCCTGGCATCATAGTGTTCTGACTTGGTTTCCCCTAAGTGGAGCAGCCCCTCCCCAGGCCCAGCTCTGGAGAGAAAGGGGACCCAACTGCGTTGGATCTGGATGGCCCAGATCTGTGGGTGGCGGCTTTGGGCTGATACATCTAGAGCACTTACTGGTAGATCCAACAGTCCGGGGGTCTTTGACCACTGAGTGGCTGGAGAGGGCAGTTCAGGGCTTCTTCAGAGTTCACGCTGTTTCATGGGGAAGTTCAATTTAGGTATCAATTCGGTTTTGCACATGTTCCCTCTAGTTTCTTTGTTCATAGCCCCAGTAGACCTTTGTTACTTCTGAGGTAAGTGGAGAAGGTTGACTTGGTATCCCCTATCTTGCTTCCCTAATCTATAGTCAGAAGACAGCATCAGGGTTAAGAAGATTTTTCTTTTTTCTTTTTTTTT
Organism: Arctocebus calabarensis; assembly: GCA_963573935.1. NCBI lineage: Eukaryota > Metazoa > Chordata > Mammalia > Primates > Lorisidae > Arctocebus > Arctocebus calabarensis. Next base: position 26,765 of record CAUYON010008259.1, on the reverse strand, counting down.
TTTTTTAACTAGGAGAACCAAATCTGGAAGCCAAAATGTAGGCTTAGTTTGTGCGTTGTCTCGGAGTTTGTCACTCATGTGTGCAACAGGGTATGGACTATCTCTGACTGGTGGCCCCATTTGGGGTGGCCTATTGGTGGGCTGGCCAGTCCTGGCTGCCATGGGGCCACCCCTCCTTTTGAGCAGTGGTGCCTGTGACCTTGAGCTCATGGCCACACTGTGGCTTGTGCTACCAAGGCATTGGAGGAGCCTGGGTGAAGTGAATGGTGGAGGCGCACACTGGTATGGAAAAAGGACCTCAGAGTGGGTGAGTGGGTAGCAGTGGCCCAGAGACTCTCTTGCAGACCTCACCCCTCCTGCCTTGAGCACCCTATCTGGGGGATGCTTCCTCTTGGAAGTTGACGAGAGGTGTCTTGGGCACAGCTGACCCTGTGTGCCTCCATCAAGGACCAGGTTCACCCTTAGCTCCTGTGGCCCTGCCCTGGGCTGGAATCAGGAATGTTTTCCAAAGAGTAATCGTCTTTTGCTTTTGGCAAAACTCTACTTAATCCAATGGGTTTTTCCCTGTACAATAGATTTTCCAAATGTAATAAACTTTAATATAAAGTAGCCCTGTGATCTCTACCGCCTTCTTCTTTCCTCTGCTTTGTGTAGACGTGACCAGGCTTTTCTGCAAACACCAACGAATTAGGAAACTTGGCTGGCATCTCTGCGCCTTCCTTTTTCCCAGGTGCAGGGATTCTGAGTCCAGAGTTCCTCTGGTTTATTTGTCTTGTTTTGACTGAAATTCTTCTGGAGGCTGGTGGGTTCAGCCAAAGCTTTATAAGGCCCGATTTCAGCTTCTGTGTTGCTGAGCTTGAAACCCTATCTTCTAAATGGCTAAGGAAGGTGGGTGGCTCAGCACAGCTTGACCTGAGGCTGCTGTCCCTGATGGAGATGTGGAACCGAGGCCTGCCTTACACACACTTCGGACCGCACACTTCCTCTGGCCCAGAGGCCCCCAGCCCAGGGCTCCCGGGTACTCCTGCACTTGCTTATTTAATTTGACAATGTTCCAGCGGCTCTGTTGGCCACTCCAAGAGGTGGGCTGGTCTGTGGATCAGAGGCATACCGCCGAACGGGGGCAACTATGCCCTGTGTTCAATACCGGGACTTTCTGCCCGAGTATATGACTGGACATGGCTTGGGGGGTGGGGGAGGGGTTTGTGACCATGCTCATCTAGTGGTCTGTGGACGGCGCCCCAGCCTTCGGCTGGGCCCATTCGTGTAACTGCAATAAATGGTACTTGTCATTTTGGGCAATGGCTGCTGTGTTAGTAATTGAGTCTCTTCCTGGCCTGGGGGTGTCCTGCCCTATCATCTTCTTGGGGTGGGATCCTACATCAGTCTCTTCCTTGAGGTCAGGAGGGTCTCCCTCCTGACTCCAAGTTTGCTATCCTGGTTGCTCGTTGTTGAATGATTTCTGAAAACTCACTAGCAAATACTCTTAAGCGCAAAAGATCTAAAATGGTCATCTGCACGTGAGGGAACGCAGCAGTGGGCAAATTGGGGGCTGAGGAGGCGCAGGGTACTGTGCACTGCAGGGGCATCTAGTGACACCCCCACCCTACTCAGTTTTCACCCATGGCATGGCCTGCTGTGTGTGGGAGTGTGTGCTTGCACATTGCGTAGGTATGCAGGGCTTGCTGATTGCCCACTCTATGGCCCTGGTGCAGGTCAGCCCCTGATTCCAGACCTCAGGCATGTCTTGGGCAGAACAGAGCAGGAGGGACCATTCCTTCCTGGCCTCCGCACCTGCTGGTAGGGCAGGGACTGCAGGCTCCAGGCAGCTTTATAGGATGGAGAATTGTACTTCTCTCTGCCACATTGTGCTCCGAAGGGCCTGGAGGTAGGCATGAAGTCCTTAAGGTCATTCATTCACTCAACAAACTGAAAACACCCAGTGCCTGTTTTCTACCAGTTCCCAAGGCTGGGTAATGAGGTCCCAGTTGTAGAATCAGCCCCTAAATAGTAATGCTTCTATTAATAATGTCCCCTCCACATGACACCTACATCATTTCAAGACCCCAGCCCCTGGCCTGCTTGCCCCCTTACATTCAAATCACTTAAACCATGCTCTGAGGGCCAGGAGTGGTGGCTCACACCTATAATCCTAGCACTCTGGGAGGCCAAGGTAGGTAGATTGCCTGAGTTCACAGGTTCAAGACTAGACTGAGCAAGAGTGAGTCCCCCGCCTCTAAAAATAGCCAAGCGTGGTGGGCACCTGTAGTTCCAGTTACTTGGGAGGCTGAGGCAAGAGAATCACTTGAGCCCAAGGGTTTGAGGTGGCTGTGAGCTGTAACACTACGGCACTCTACTAAAGGCTAAAGTGAGACCCTGTCTCAAAAACAAAACAAAAAAAACATGCTCTGCTCTACCTATTGGTGCTGTTTATACTTAACCCCTCTCTTCTCTTGCTTTGCTGCCCTGCCCTGGGCCCCCCACCCCAGGCCAAGGGCACCACCAGGAAAGAGCTGTGCCTACAACAGACTTTGCTACATGCCTGAGACTAACAATAAAGAAGCCAGCATGGGAGTATTTAAAGGTTATCTGAAGTCCCTTGGGCACACCTGGCTCAAACCATGTCTGCCCAACTCCCCTCAGGGACATTGGGCAGGGGGACAATGGGAACTATTTCATTTTTCCTCCCCTTTAGACCCAGCCTACAGCATGGCCTGGGTGTATGTTGTTTGCGTTTTGCATGGACATGGGGGCTCCCTGGATTGTCCACTAGGAGTTCTTTCAAATTATTTTTTAAACACGTGAGTCATCTTCTCTTAGATTGTGTTGTGCTCTTAATTTGCAGCTGGTTTCTGTGTTAAATTGCATTTTTTGCCTAGCTTGCCCTTGGGGTTTTGCTCTGGATATGTTTTCACAGCCCGAATACAGATCCTGGACTTGTATTCTGCTCCCTGCTCTCAGGGCGGCCCAAGGGAGACAAATGAGAAAGGTGTCAATGGCAGAGAGCTGGGTGTGTGCTGCTGGACTTCAGGGCACCTAACTGGCCAGTGTGTGGGTCATGAAGGTGCTGGAGGGTGGCTGAACTGTGTCTGGAAGGACAAATTCACATTACTCCCATCTCAAACAAGGGGAGAAAGTTTTTCTGGGCAAAAGGCACAGCCTTGGCAAAGGTGAGGACTTGGACTTTGAGGTAGAGGCGAAGGGCAAGCCAGTGTCAGGAAGGGATTGTCCTGGGGACAGGTCTGGGTATGTGGAGCAGATGGAGAACAGGGGCTGGGTTTGGGATCGTAGAGGCAGTACGGGGAGTGCTTGGAATTGTGGCCCCACCTCCCCTTGTTGCCCACAGGGGCATGTTCCCAAGGGCAGCCTGGATGAGGGTGTCTCCTGAGCCCTAGTCAAGAATGGGCCCGCAATAGCGTCAGGGAAAAAAGGTTGTTTTCCATGTGACCACCCTGCAGAGGAGCCTGGGCCAGCGGAGCTCCCTCCTGCGAGGTGGCTGGCAGAGAGAAGGGCTGTGCTGCCTGGGGGAGGTGAGCCCTTATTCCCTGAGCACATGAGCAGAGGGCCTGGATGGCTTAGAATCTGCTCTGGGTCCCTAGACCCTAGTGCTGGGGGAGCTGGAGGGTCCTGCCAGCTCCTCCTGGCCATAGGAACAGCTCTCAGCTGCTTTTGTCCCCTCCTCCTACCTCCCCAATACCACTGCACCCCACCTGTCCCTGAGCCACGCCCACTTGTGATGTGCGAGTGTGTGAATATGTCTGGACTTGGGTTCTCAGCAGATTTACTTCACACCTGCTCAACTTTAAGGCTGGGGAACATGTGTGAGTCCTCTGTGCCCCCATGACTTCTGGGTCACCCCTGTGGGGCACTCTTGCCATGTTCTGGCAGCTGTCTATCTGGCTTCCTGCCACCCTGGGTGCTCCTGGAGGGCAGATACCTTCTCTGCAGGAGTCCTTGTGTTCAGGCTCACCATGAGTGTGGAGGCCTCGGCCTTTGGGGTGCCCACCATGGCTGGCTATTGCTGCTGCTACCCCTGCTCTGAAGGTCAAACAATGTTTATAAGCTTATTAACAGCACAGGATACCCCCTGACACACACAACCTACCAGAAAGGCTAGACTTAGAGATGGAGGAGATGGTGTTGGTGCTTTCCCAGGCTGTCAGCAGGACACTTGGCAGCATCTTCTGACACCAGCATGCACCCACCCCACGACTCACTTGGAGTGCTAACATTTGTCTGTTGAAAGGTATATGGGAAAAGGCCCATCACAGCTACATTCAGCAGAGCCCAAGCGTGGAAGTCACCCAAACATACATCACCAGAATGGATAAATAAATTGTGCTATATTCACACAATGGAATATTACTCATCAATAAACAAGGATAAGCTACGGCCACACACACAGCGTAGGTGAACATCACGGGCAATATATTAAGCACAAGAAACCAGAAACAGCAGAAATCGCACTGCGGAATTCCACAGATAGAAAGTTCAGGGACAGGCAAAACTAATTGATGGTGATAAAAGCCAGTGGGTTCCTCTGGCTGAGGGTGTGGCATTGACTAGGCAGGGACTCAAAGGGACCTTCTGGGGTGCCAGAAATATTCTCTGGCTTGATGTGGGTGGTGATTACAAGGCTGAACATATATGTCAATAAATCATCAAGCTATACATACACTTAGATGAGTGTACTGTGTGTTATTCCTCAGTAAGGAAGTTACAGGGGGAAAATGCTTATAAAAGGGCTTCTGAGATTCTAATTAGTTCCTTTAAACCTCACTGTAGCTTTTTCAGCAAAAATGAGGGAGGCCCACATGGCCTGAGTTTTCTTCAGAATCCCAGAGGATTCCAATTTATGGGCAAAGCCCCTCACAGCTGCACTTAGCAGAGTGGGGCTGCTTCCCCAGCTGGGTCTGGGTCTGCCGGGGTAGGTGGAGCAGACCCCTCCTCTCCTCAGACAGTGGGACAGAAGGAGGGTGGCACTGCCCCAGGACAGCCCCTAGGACCCCCTCCCCCTGCTGCAGCCAGGCTGTCTTCCTCGGGTTCCTGGAACCTGCCCTACCCAGCCGGTGTTTCCAGCACTTCAGGCTGGGAGCTCAGCCGTTCTTCCACTCCAGGAAAATATTTGTTCAGGGACTTGGCACCGCAGAAGAAGAAATAAAAGCCACCTTGGAGTCGATCGGGCGGCCCTGCTCTGTCTGCCCCTCCAGGCTGTCTCCATGGGCCGGGTCCAGGGCCAGGTCCAGGGATCCCACCCCACAAACTAGTGAGCCCGGTGCTCACTGCTCATTCATTCAGTTCATTGTCAGTTTGGTCGACAATTGTTTCTGACTGTGTGCCTGGTGCAGCCTAGGGCCCTGAACATGGCTGGTGACCAGGCCCCATCCTTCAGGCTGAAGCAAGGTAGTGAGGGAGGCTGGATGAGGTGAACCCAGGGGACTGGGGAGCCACCAGGGAGGGCCATGCTGCCAGGGACAAGCGCTAGGCAGGTGCCTGGTGTTCAGCTGGAGAATGCAAAAAGCCAAGTTAAGGGCTGGTGGGGAGGAAGAGCATCCAGCTGGATGGAACAGCAGGGGCAGAGGCTGGAAGGTGGAGAGCACAGGGGCTTTGGGATGTAGAAAGCTGGTGGCTCAGCTGTGGTGTGGCCCAGGGTCCAGAGAACTGAGAAAACTGCTGTGGTGGAACCTCCGTCCCTGGGTGTTGTGCTCAGTGTGTGGACTTTACCCCCAGGGCAGTGCAGGGTTTTGTTTGTTTTGAAACACTTAACGGCATTCATTTTGGTTCTTTTGATTTAGAAAATAATATAAAGAAGAAAACCAAAGTGCCCTCAAATCCCACCACCCAGATATTTCCTGATGACATTTTAAAAATTAAAATACTTAGGTGCACATGATTAGAAATGCAAACAGGACAGAAAAGTACAAAATGAAAAGTAAAACCCTTCTTCTCTCCACTTGTCTCTTGCCAAAGGCAATTTCATTTAATAGGTTTTTGGTGTATGTTTCCACAAATTTTTTCCATGCACATACCTGTGAGGATAAGTCTGTGCTGTTAAAAATTTACACCAAAGGGCTGCATCTATCCACAGGGGTCTACAGCTTCTTTTTCTGACCCAGTTTCATTTCAGCGTGTGTAGACAGTCTGGCCCAGAGCATTGAGTTGTAGGATGGACCATAAGTGACCTAATTCTTTTCCCTTGGTGGGCAATTCATTTCCAGGGTTCTGCCCACATACTGGGCTGTACTGAATGCCTTCTAATGAGCAAAGACTTTGGGGTCCTTTCTAGCTGTGGGCTCTGAAGGGGAGGGATTGTTCTTTACAATTGCCCTCCAAAGTGTTACCTATTTGCCACACCTGTCACCACACCCAGACTGCCTCTGGGAATCCCCAAGACCAACTCCCTCACATAGCACATTTTATCCAATGGTTTCATTTCTTTTTTTCCAGTGAGTTGGGGGAATGGAGATGGTATTGATCACACAGTTGTCTTGCTTTTCATTTATTGAATTGCAAATGCGTTAGGAAAATTTTCATATGTTTTTGCCATTTGTATTTCTTTTTCATAGGGGATCTGCTTTTATTGGCTTTTTTCCTTTTCCTTAGGGATGGCTGAGGGATCCTCCCCTGCCAATGATTTTGAGAGAGCAGCATGTCAGGGTTTGATTTCCAGTGGTAATGCTTTTGCTGCAGTGTGATGGGGTGGGATGGGGAAAGTCCGCTGGGTGGCCATGGAGGGGTCCCTGAAAGAGATGCTGAGGCCTGGAGCAAGTGGTGGCCACGGGGGAGGGAGCTATGAATGAGTCTGAAGATATTTGGGGAGGAAGAACAGGACTGGCTAGTGGACTGATTTTTTTGCACAATAGCCTAGAGCACTTTTGGTTCAGGGAAAAAAATAAAAACAAAAACAAAACATTGCCATCCACCCTCCCCTGGCAAGGGCAGATGGTCTAAAACATGTTGACACAGGAGCCTTCATTTTTCTTTTTTTTTTGGAGACAGAGTCTCATTCTGTCACCCTGGGTAAAATGCTGTGGCATCATAGCTCACAGCAACCTCAAACTCTTGGGCTTGAGCGATCTTCTTGCCTCACCCTCTAGGTAGCCTTCTTGATAAACCACGCAGTGGGCCTGAGTCCCCCATTGGGCCACCTCTTGATGGCTTGCACTACTCTTCCCTGACACTGGGTGGGGGATGAGGGGGGCAGGGAATCAAGGAGGAGAATGGTTCCCAGGTTCCCATTTCAAATATTATGGTCTCATAAACCACAGAAACTCAGAAATTCCACTATTTCAGCACATAGTAACTGCCTGATCCACATCAGTCACTATTAAGCAGAAACTGCCCAGAGTCCCCAAGAAGGGACCTAGGGGCACTCTGGGCCTGAGTGCAATGGGACAGGAGTGTATAGTGGGTTTCCTGGTCCAGCCCCTTGCTCCCTGCTGAGTGCCTGAACCTGGCCTGAGGGAGAAGTCTGCAACTATCCACTAGGTGACATTCTTTAATGGTTCAGATTTCTGTCAGGGTCAAAATGAGTAGTAAAAGGCAGGAAAGAAAATGTAATTTTTTCCTTTTTTAAAAAAACTAATATTTATTTTACATACAGTAAAATTTGTCCCTATAGAACCAATATTTTCAAATGCATCCAATTGCAAAATCACCACTGAAATTATGACATAGACCAGTTTTATCAGCCCCCAAATTTTCCTGTGCCTTTTATAGTCGCCCCCTTCCCAGCCTCTGGCAACCACGGATCTGTGTTCTGTCCCTACAGTTGTTGCCTTTTCCAGATGTCCTGTGAATGGAACCATATAGTGGTTCGGAATCTGCCTTCTTTTATTTCAGAGATTGCATTTGAGCTTCATCCAAGTTGTGTGTGTTGGAAGTTTGTTCTTTTTTATTGCTGACTAGTCCATGGTGTGGATATAATAATTTTAGTTGTAATCACTCAAAACTAGAAAAATCCAAAAGCTCTTTGACGATAAGCATCTCCTTGTTTTTAAGAGTCCTTTGTCCAAATGTTACTCCTGTTTTAAAATTTAGAAAGCAAGGTCTGTTTGCCTGAGGGTAAAAAGTAACCTTAGAGATCTTGCAGAGGTGAACAGGACCCCTTGATCTAGGGCTCTTGGACTAACTATACAGTCTTTTGGGGGGCAGGCCCAGCCCCAGGCCACACAGTGCCTCTGCTCGTCCCCATTCAGAGCCTAGCTCAGTGAGTGGATGGCCCTTCCTCCAGGCCACACCCGCACACCTGAACCACAGGATTTCTGCCCCTTATTCCTCAGCCTAGGCAAAGCCTTGTGGGACAGTCCTGCAGGACCAGAGGTAGCAAGAGAGAGCCAGCTGCCTGCTGAGAGCCTTGGGGCTGCCTGCTGGTTTTCCCTGGGCTGCTTCAGAGCCCTCCGTGGACAGTGTGGACCTCAGGGAGAACTTTCCATGCGGCATCTTCAATCCCAGACCTGTGGAACCCTTCTGGGAAGAGCCCTGACCAACCAGGATCCACCCTAGCCACTGGCTGGGGTGCCTCCGCTAAGGGCTAAAGGCTTCCCCTAATGGGGGCTTGTAGCCCCTGTGTTAACTCTCAAAGTGGGGGTAGTGTGGGGCAGCAGAGACCTGGTTAACTCTTCAGAGCTTGATGGTTCAGAGGAAGACTGCAGTCAGATGCCTGGGCTCAATGTCCCGTTCACAGGGCCCGTGATCTACCATGCATCTGTCATGAGCCTGAGGTAAACGATAGTCGAGTGGTGGGTGTTGAGCCTGTGATGGCACCAGGGCTGGGAAGGTGTGGGGAGCCCCAGGGTGGGCAATCACATGTTATTGTTCCCTCCTTCTGGACTCAGCTTCCCATCCAATGGGAAGTGGCCATAGGCAAGATGACATTTCACTCTCTCTGAGTCCACTTGCACTGTAGCAAAGGAATGCCCCAAGCTGGGTGATTTATAAAGAAAAGAGCTTTATTTGGTTCATACTTGTACAGGCTTCTAAAAAACATGACACCAGCATCTACTTCTGGGGAGGGCTTCAGGGAGCTTCCAATCCAGGCAGAAGGTGAAGGGGGGCAGGCCTGTCCCATGCTGAGAAAGGGAGCTGGCGAGAGGAGGGGGCGCACCACACTGTTTTAAACAACCAGCTCTCATGTGAACTAACAGAGCGAGAACTCGTTCAGGAGTGTGGGGAAGGCACAAAGCCACTCTCGACAGATCTGCCCCCATGGCCAAATTCCTGCCACGCAGCTCCACCTCCAACATTGAAGATCAAATTCCAAAACAAGATTTGGAGAGGACAAGGAGCCAAAGCCCATTACACACCTTCCAGGATTGTCCCCGGGCAACATGCCCTGACTGGTGAGAACCACGGCCGGAGCTTTGAGGACGCCGACCCTAGCACCCACCATCCTGGTGGTCCCTGAAGCCTAAGGGTTTCCTTATTTGAAGACCAGGAAAGTCCGTGCCCGCCTTTAAATTCAGATGAGACTTTCTTTGAAAGAGATTGAAGAATATTCATCCTCTCACTAAGGCAGGCAGCAGGATTCTGGATGATTCCGAAGGAGAGCTACGGCCTACTGTGTGCCTGGCACTGCCGGGCCCCATGCACACCTACGTTCTGGTTTTAGGAACACAGTAAAGTGGCAGGAGCAGGAGCCTTGGAGTTGGACCCACTTTACTTGCTGTGTGACCATAAACTCCTCAGAACCTTGGTTTTCATCTGTGAAATGGGGCAGCTCCTACCCCCACAGGGCTGTGGCAGCATTAAATAAGATAATGGGAGGAAAGTGCCTTGCGGTGTGGGCACTTTGCAGGCACTCCATGAACAAAGGCTATTGCCCTTATGGCCGTGAAAACTGTACAGCCTCACCCCCATTCTGCAGGTGAGGAGACGGAGATCCAAGTTGGCACTTAATGTAGCTGCTGGGTGGCCAGGTGGCTGCAGCCCAGGCCTTTACCAGTCCCTGTGCCACTGCTACATCCCCAAGCTGGTCCCATAGGCTGCCTGGATGGGCTTGTCACCGCCCCAGGGAGCCCTACGGTGATTCCCAAGAATGGGAAAGGGTGGCCTCCTGGCCTGCCCAGAAATGTCTGGGCACTGGTAGCATAATCAACAATGATAACATGCCCTTCAGGAAACCATGGTCACCAGTACACAAACAACCAGGAGAGGGGGTGGCAGCTCCTTTCTGCCTGGCCCTTATGTGCCAATAGGCAGGCAGGGGTGTCACTTGGTGTATCTCAGATCCAGAAGCTGGGGGCCACCTCTCTTGCAATAGTGAGGTGAGTGTGGGTGGTGCCCTCTGTCCTGCTGGAAACTGGCCAAGGAGGTGGCACTGGGTTCAGCCATGGCCCCAAGGTAGCTCTTCCCCTGGAGTCCTGCACCCTGACCACATCTCCATGCATGTCTCTTTCCTTCAAATCAGTCACTGAGACTTCCTCTGGTTTGGGACCTGGGGACACAGAGACCAATTCTCCAGAGCCGTGGTCTGAAGAGCACACAGTTTCGTGGCAAGGACACACAATCATTATTAAACGCTACAGATGCGTGAGGGAAGTACTGTAGAAACACAGGTGCAGAGCACCCAATCCAGCTTGGGCAGTTAGCGAGGGCTGCCTGAAGGAGGAGACATCACAAGAGGGTCTTATTGGGGGGCTTTCCAGGCAAACAGGAGGAGAAGGATGTTTTTGGCAAGTGCTAGATGTACCCAGGGACCCATGGGACCACCCAGTGTGCAGCATTTGTGTTGGGTGTGGGAAAGCAGTGAGAGGGGCCGCAGGAGGAACACCTGTGTCCAGTAAGGAGGACTCTGTATCCCAGGTCAAGGGTACGGGCTGGGGCTATGGTTTTAGGAGCTTGCTCCTCCTGGCTGTGAGAGCTCACTGTGCTTGTAAGTTCAGTGGCCTCAGAGGGTAGTTTGAAGTTGGCCGTGGTGGGAATATTTACATCATGGACATTGGCAAGTGCTACAAATCAGAGCCAGTTGTTCTAAAAAGGGGGGAGGCAGCAGCCTGCGGTGGACTCTAAAGCATGGCCATGGGGTAATTAGCTTTGTTCCTTAGAAGGATGCTCTGGCTGTTATAGTGTAAAGGATGGGTGGAAGGAATGGGCCTAGAGACTGGCTGGGCCCTAGGTGACATCCTGGAGGGGGTAAGAGGTTGCCCAAGAGGATCGAGGTGGTGAGAGGACAGCCCCTGCCCCTTGCTGTGTAACCCGACTCCTGCTGTGCCGGCTGGGCTGGCCTGGGGGTGGGGCGGAGGATTAGGTAGCTCTCTCCGCCTGCCCGACCCAGCCTGAGAATCCGCAATAAAACCCTTAATGAAAAACACCTGCGGCTCTGCCCCAGTGCAGGCCGAGAAATGGGGATGGGAAGGGGATTATGGGATCGGAAGCGTGGGTGGAGCTGGACCATGCGTTCCCGTCCATTCATTTGTTCATTCATTAACTCTTGTTTCACACAGCTCCCTGCATCTGGCCGAGTGGGGAACGTTGGAAGCTGGAGAAAGAGGGGTTAAGACAAGCACAGCCACCAGAGCACTGGCCAATGGACCCTAGGGATCACTGAGCCCCCCGAGAATAGATGCTTATTCTATGGAAGCTTCTGGTCCAGGTCACACGGTGTCAGACACAACTGGGTCAGGTCCCAGATCTCCCATGTCTTCCCCACAGAGTCCCATTTGTGTGTGTGTGTGCGGGTATGTATAAGAATGGGGGTGTGTATGGGTATGAGCAGGTGTGCACACACACTGGTGGGGTGATTAGTGAGATCAGGAAGGACGACAGCTGAGTCCCCTGTCCCCCAACTCCTGCTCAGGGACTTGCCAAAGAGGGAACTTCTGATATCTAAAGGGCAGATTGACTGATCCAGAGAGCCCACTGGGGCTTGGCCTGGTCCAGCCTGGCCTTTCAGTCAGAGCTGGCCCCTGGGCCCTCTGAGATTGGGGGTGGCTGTGGGACAGGCCTGGACTCCTCTGCCCTCCTTTCCCTCGTGGAGGGGTAAATGGGATGGGACAGGACCTGCCTTGGGTGGGAGGACATTTCTCTCTGGCTTTTCAAGATGGTTCAGGGCTGACCCAGAAGCAGTCATACAGCTCCCAGGCATGGAGCTGACTGTCATGGTACTCAGGGTGCTGCCTAGGACCCAGGATTGGGATTTGGAAAAAGGATGTTCTGGCTCTGGGGGAATGCCAGTTTGCGTACCGAGTTCCCATCAGTTGCTGTGCACCTTCTGAGCCCTCCTCCCCACCTGCTTTCTGCCCAGGGACAGGTGGCCCCAGCAGTTTCAGGGCAGGCAGGGCCACACAGGGCGTCTCTGTGCATGTTAGAAACAGCGCCCCCTCTGGACATGGATGAACATGACCTGCAGAGGGCACAGCCTTTCCGGCAAATAGAAAAGGAGACACCCCTTTAAGCCTAGAGTCTGCACACACCCCTGTAGCCCAAACACATCCTCCAGTGGCTGGTGGAGGGGGCTCCATTTGTACAAACACAACTGCCTCCATACCCTGTGTCCACGGCCCTGTTTCCTCATCTCTCAGTTAATAAACACCCCTTAAAGGGATGTGAGGGATTTGAGGGTGCTACGAAAGCAGAAATCATCATGCTTCAAGAGCTATGGGAGGCATAGCTCCCTGTTGACAGCTCTGCCACGGCAGCTCTCAGCAGGGAAAGCCCCCGAGGCCTTCTGGGCGCCATGTGTGGAAAGAGGTCCAGACACTTGCAGATAAAAGGCACCGACCAGCTGCAGCCACAACCGCCCAGGCGCCCGCCCAGCTCATCCGCTCAGGGCTTCTCTTTCGGTCCATGTGGTCCCAGCCTGCCTACAGCCCTCCTCACTGTGTATGTAGCATAGCCACAGATTCTCCTGGGGAGGTGAACTGGCCTTGCCTGCTGAGCTATGAGATAGGGACACCTTGATTTCAGCTCTTGAAAATCTTCCCAGCATCCTGGCCCCTCTTGTGGCCATTGACCCTTTAGAACAAGTCCTCTGGGGAAGACGGGTAAGGAACGCAGAGCTGCAAGGCCTTGCCCTGAGGTCCTGGGTGCATTTCCTCCCTCCCAGGACCTCAGTTCGCCACATCTGGAAATTGAGCTCAGAAGGTTGCCTAACGTGCTGCTAAGAAGCGGAGCCAGGACTTGCACTCAGAACTGCCTAGCCCCAAACCCTTGTGGCAGCAACACACTGTTCCCTAGAAGCCGGGGCAGAGAGATGCTGCTGGGACATGCCCATGAGGGGTCCTTCCAGATGTGGTTGGGCCCTCAGCACTTCTCCACACGTGGACTTCTGAAGATCACAACGCTGTGGTCATTCTTAGGGGCTCTGAGGCCCACATGCTCCAAGTTGAGGCTCAGAGAAGAGGGGCCCAGATTCCCTGGGTCTCCTGCTCCCAGTGAGTGCCCTTTCTGCTGTGTAGGAGGGCTGTCTACACACATGGAGCCTGTGTTGTGACCAGGAGCCTCCCCACCACGGGAGGAGAATATCCCCCTGGAGAAGCAGAAGCAGAGGCACCCCCCCATGACTGCTGCAATCACATGAGGCCACCCCCTCTTCTTGCCAGTGGTTACTGACTCACAGGCCAGCAGTTAGTTCCTTGATGGGAAAGGCGCAGCAGCCAGGGACTGGCAGAGAGAAGTTACTGACAGCTCCCCGTGGGTCAGGCGCTAAGACCAGGGCTGGAAATAGCTCGGAGGTGGCTGCCTGTGAAGACTGGAGCAGGGCTGAACCGGCAGGCAGGAATCCCAGGAGCTCTCACCTGGGCCAGTGCCCCGAGGCCAGCGGGCCATGGGAGTGGGAGCCAGGTGAGGAGTCAGTCCTGTCCTGAGTCTCTGCTGGGCACTGACCGTATACACAGTCCTTGGCACCCCCTGGATACTCCAGGCCCCCACTTAGAGACCCCAGGATCACGCTGGGAAGACACACATCAGACCTCAGGGCTTGGCAAACTATCCGCCAGCCTCTAAGCCCTACAGGAGCCTGGCTGTGGGGGATCAGGGAAAGCTTTGTGGGGAATGGCTTGGGCCGGTCTGGAAGGGTGGGTGGGATTTCCCCGTGGGAAAAGTCTGGAGAACTGAAAAAATAGGAAGCCCAGGTTGGTGGGGAAGTGAGTTGTGTGGAGGGTGGAGACACCTCTTGCTGGTGCTGGCAGTTACTGGCTCTCCGGGGCAGTTTCCCTGCAGTGACAGCCAGGGTAGGCCGCCCAGAGAGGCACCACGGGGTCCTATGAATCAGCAAACATGCCGACAGTACCCTCTGACCCCCCAGTGCCCAGTGACCTTCCTGCCATTCCCTCCCTGCTTGAGAGTGATGTCAAGTGCTGGGGTCCCCAGGCTGGGAGAGCTCAGAGGCACAGGTACGATCCCCTCACCCACCCCATGCCTCCTCCTCTGTTCAGAAGAGTCTTCCCTCTCACCTGCTGCCTCATCCAGAGGCTCCATGTCTGTCATGGGGCAGTTGGTCCTCTGGGACAAGGGATCCTCAGGAGCCGGCCTCTCAACCATGGAGCCAGTCTCCTGGGGGATCCCGTGACAGACCACGTGGCTTCTCCTGCCTCCCTCTTCCTCATGGCACCTGCGGCTCAGGCCTTTCCTAGTTACTTCCTCAGTAGCTTCCCTTTGATTCCAGGACTATCAGCACTCACAGGGAGGGCTTCCAAGAGGAGGTGGTCACTGAGGTAGAGCCTAGAGTGCTAGGAGGATCTGGCTGTGGTTCCAGAAACTTCCAGCCCCAGGAGACCTGGGGAGAGACAGACACTCCTTGGAGGCTCACCCCCTCCTTTCCCAGCCTCCTTTCCCAGCCTCCATTCTCACCCTCAGATTTCTCTGGGCACACACCGGGGTGGGGTGGGGATGACAGCAATGGGAAGACGGCCAGACTAGACTGAGGAACTCCGTCTGTGAAACAAAGAATTTCATCTGGTGGGTTCTCCAGGCCCAGGGAGCTGCCTGGGGACACCCGAGGAAGATCTAGAATACAGAAGGGGAGACAGGACAGGCCAGGCAGAGAGAGAAGGCTGAGTCACTTTCTCCTCGTCACCACCATCCTGAACACTGGAGTGTCTTGGGGACTCTGTTACCAGATATCCTCTTTTTGGGTTTTCCCTGGAGACCCTAGTAATTTCAGGGTAGTTTCTCCCATGGGAGCTGTGGGGGCGTCCAGCCCTGGGTGCCTGGCTTGTGTAGCTGGGGCTTTAGAAAAGAGCACTGAACAGAGGGACCACTAGACGCTTGGGACTCGGGACAGTTACAGCACAGCCCCTCCCCAGCCTACCAGTGAGACTGATGACTTCCTAAAAGGGGTTACATGGAGGGTTTGTGACATGGAACATTTGATGTCACCCGAGGACTTCCTGTTCCAATGACCCCAGGGTTCCTGTCCTATTCCCTGGGAGTGTCTCCTGCTCAGTCAGAATAAGCCCTCTGACTTAGACCTCAAAGTTAGACCTCTCCAAGCAGAGCCATTTGCTGGCTATGCCCACCCTGGGCATAGGAATCCAGGTCCCCGACTCCCCTGGGCTCTTCTGCGTCGCCGCCATAGAAGCTGCTTGGGGTCTTGTGGCTTCTTCTCCTAAGGGGCTTCTGATGCCCCAGGAGCACTGAGGGAAACGACTCTGAAGGGGACCTTGAGAGCCCCATGCTGAGCCCTTGGGCCCTAGAGGCTCCCCTGCGGGCTCCTACTCAGGGCTTGCAGAGCCTCAGAAGATTCCCTGAGAACGGGTGCTCAAGGCCACTGTCTAGTGAGGACAGGGAGAGCTGAGTTCTGAAAGGTGAGAGCTGCTCAGCTCAGTCTCCAACCCACCCCTGCACACCAAGGGACGAGGGCGGTACTTCTCGCCCTTAGAGCTCCTGTGCAGCCCCATCTGGTCTGGGTGCACATCTGTGCCTTGCTTTAAGAAAGGGTGTCTAGCTGGTAGTTTCCGTGGTGACCCTTCATCCTTCCAATTCTGTAACACTCCGCTGTTCCAACAAGTGAGGTGGGCCCCTAGAACTAACCTCAGCATGGCAGATGCAGTCTGAGGCCTACCCTAGTGTTCAAGGGCAATTTGCAGAGGGAAGACCTGTTTCCTGCATAAAATCCGAGTGAAAAATGCTTTGTCAGACACATATACCCTAAAACTTCTTGTACAGCAACATTGAAGTCCTACAACGGAGACGCTGGAATTGTAGTTTAATACCAATTATACCCAGCATGGTGCAGGGTCAATAGCTGGTCCTCTGACAGTCTTTTGGAAAGCCTGAGTCCTCAGCAGTCTGCTGTATATTAGAGAAGAAAGATCCAGACCATAGTACTCAGTGACTAAATGCCTTATGGTCTGCCCTGTTGGGTGCAGGTGCAATTTCTGGGGTGCATTGGGAAGAGGTCCAAGGCCTGATGCCAGAGTTAGGAAGCACTCTGGGAAGGAAAGCCTTCCTGAGTTTCCAAAGGTCTCAGTGTTGCCTGGTGAGTCCAGGCAGGCCAGGGGACTATTACATGGGCCCTGGCACTCAGCCTATCACAGCCGCAGTCCACCCAGCTATCCTGTCAGCTGCCCGACTCTCCGACTTGACCAACCAGTTGATCAGACTCGGGTTGCCCTGGGCATTAGGGGTCTGCCTTCTGGCCTGCCTATGAACCAATGTGCCCCGATTGTTGACAGACACTAATGAATACCAGACCTGTGGACTGGGGCTAGAGGTGGTGGGGTTGGGGGGAGTCTGAAAGCAGGCCAGCCTCTCAGGAGAAGATGTGGTAATTTATCGTGGGCAAATGGATGAAGCATTGTGCAAACTGCCACCCCCCCCAAAGGCTGTGAATACAAAGCAAGCCTGTAAGGCCACGCCTGGCCCACCCCCTCTGGGGACTAACTGCAGGGTATCCTGTGGGTGAGAAAGAATAGAGAAACCTGAGAGCCAGTCCCAGGAGAGGCTCAGAGTGATGGAGAGCAAGGCCTGAGTGTGTTTGCTTTCCCGAGAGAAGGCAAACGGAACAGTGACTCAATTGAGAAACATTTGACCAAGTGTTTGTTTTCGAAAGGACAATGTAATCAGAAGGAAGTCCAATTAGGAGGGCCGTGAAGCCCCAACCCATACGTGTGGTTTTGCCTCAGACCCAGGGCCCAGCCCCAAGGAAAGAGTAGATCTGACCTCTGGCCTCCTGCAAGCTCCAAGGGACAGGCGACTACAGGAAGATCTAATCCAGTTCCTCCTGAATGGAAGTACTTCACCATGCTCACCTTCCTTGATCACCATGCTCACCTTCCTTGGAGGATGGGCAGAAGTGTCTTTCAACAATCTCATGGGCCAGCTTCTCTGGGGGTAGAGTCCTGCCAGACAGATCTCTCCTGTGGCTCAACTGATGCATCCTGGAGCCTTCTCCCTGCATCTGAAGGGGAAGGCAAGGCCAGCACCATTTGTTCAATGACCCCTTGCTAAGGCTCACAGGCAATTCCTGACATGGCTTGTCTGGGAGATCCTGGCAAAAAATGGTAGAAAATGAGGGTTTCAAGAGGGCTGGGTGCTCCTGTGCATTGACCCACTTGAGTGTCTTACAGACGCCATCTCAAATTTGGCATTGCCTTCCCAAGCACTGGCCTCTCTGCCTCAGCATTTCTAGCCCCTCAGAGGCCTAAGCCAGAGATCTATTCTCCCTGCAGCTTCCTCTCTCTCTCTCTAGATCTTTTTTCCTCCACTGAGCATCTAAGCAGGCCTTGGTCTGGCTCTTCCGCCCTTTAACCACCACTGTCCTGGTTCCTACTTCCTCTTCTTTATCAAGATGGCAGCAAAGGGCAGCACCTGTGATTCAAAGGAGTAAGGCACCGGCCCCATATGCCAGAGGTGGCGGGTTCAAACCCAGCCCCGGCCAAAAAAAAAAAAAAGATGGCAGCAAAGTGTCCTAACAAGGTTTCTCTCCAGTATCATGTTCTCTGTATCTGTCGGGAAGATGGAACTGAGTTTGGATAATTTGAGAAGAGTGTACGAAGATGTGGGCAAGGGGCAGGTGGACCCTTGAGCTAGAGAAGTGAGCTGGGGTTAGTGAGAAGGCAGCTGCCCTGAAGGGGGGAGTCAGGGAGAGCCTCGCTCTCCTCTCCTCATGTCCTCCTGGGCTCTCCAGGAGCATGAAAGAGGGGCGAGGGGAGGATGGAGGATGGCTCTGGAGGGCGAAGGGAAATTCACACAGATGCCAACTCATTCTCCACAGATCACCGGGGAGATGTTTCTAAAACACATATTGAACATGTTCCTGCTTAACATCTTGAGAACAACCAAAATGATTGTATGAATGAATCACAAACACCACTGCCGGCCCTGTGGGTCTCTGGTGTGAGCTAGGCACCAGTGTTGGCCCCTTTCACAAGACCTAAGCCCCCGCTTTTCATGCTCTTGGTGGCCATCAAGGTCAGCTCCATTGTCCCATTTCATAGCTGAAACAATTGAAGCTCAGACATGCCAAAGCTTAGGACGGGCTCTGCTGTGACAACACCTCTTCTTGGGGTCCTTGAGGCCCTCTGTGGTTGGCCTCACCTCTCCACTCATGGCCTGGTGCTCTGGCCCACTCCTGGGGCTCCTGGGCTCCAGCCAATCAGAGAACCTCCCTGCTCTCCCACCTCAATGAGCCTTTAGGGTAGGGGTCCAAAAACAATGGCCCACAGACCAAATCACTGCCCCCATGCATGTTTTAGTACGGCCTTTGACTGAAAATGATTTTTACATTTTAAACAACTGAAAATATTCAAAGAAGAAGAATATTTGTGACTGGTAAAAATCTGTGACATTTCAAATGCAACCAGTGTAACCTAATTCTTGAATGAACCCCAAACAATAAAAACGAAGTAAGAAAAAAAAGAAAACTTGTGACATTTCAATGTCTGTAGATAAAGTTTTATTGGAACCCAGCTGCACCCATTTGTGAATACACTGTCTATGGCTGTGTTTGTTCTCTAAAATCAGAGTTGGGTAGTTTAAAATATTTTCCAATAGTTATTATCTGGACATTTATAGGAAAAGTTTGGGCCTGCTGTAGGGTTTGGGTTTTTGATATACTACTCAGTCTTGCCTGTGTTTGCATGTGTCTTTAAACTTCACCTGTGCATGAACATGTGCTCACTGTTGGAGATTCAACAACGCAGGGTGATGCTGTAAGTATAGGAGTCCCTTGTCCTCATCGCCTCCCTGGGATGGGAGGTGGTGATCGCTGTTCACACTTCTGAGCCTTCCGGATACTGGTCCCCATGTCTGGCGTGCCTTAGCACTACTTTTGTCTGACAAAGCCCATCAGACAGCAGGTGGCCAAGTGACACAACCATCTGGTCTGTACCATCTGGAAGCTGCCTGGCACTGGCTTCCTGTGCGTGTTGCTCCAAGGCAGTGTCTCACAGACTTGAGGCACAGGTGCTAGGGCCAGCTGCCTCCTACTAGCTGCACATCCTTGGGCAAGTTACTTAACCTCTCATTCCTTAGTTCCCCCATTTCTAAGGTAGTGGTCATTTTGGAGTAAGTACATTTTAGAGTATTTATTGGGGATTGCTTATAACACGTCCTGGTGAACAGGAGGTGCCGGTCAAGACCTCCTCACCATGGCAGCCAAGATAGGCCTGTGCCTCTGCTGTGGAATTGGGCACGGGTGCCACTGTTTACGAGTGGGTGGCGTGAGCACACTCTACTCACCTCATCTTTAGAGTTTAGCCCAGGTGCTCAGTAAACAAAAGAAGATGCTGCCAAAGGCAGGGCAGCAGGGCCTGGCACCAGGGTCTCACGCGTCCTGGGAGGATGAGGGCTCCGTGAGAGCTGGAAGGCCTAGGATGGGAGGGGATAAACAGGGCGTGGTACCTGAAGCACATGACCCAGAACTTGGGGTCCCTGAGCCTGGGCAGATGAACTTGAAACAAAAACAGGGGCTAACTTCTTGGTCAGCAGGTGCCCACCCTTTTTTTATTGTTGGGGAGCCTTTGGGGCTCATGTCGCTAGGCTGTAAGGAGCTGCCATCAGCACAGTCAGGCCACGGCCTTGGCACCTGGACTCCCAGTTTCTCTGAGGGGGCACCTGCAAGGCCCACTGAGCCTCAGGTCAGCTAGGACCCCTTGTCATATCTGTAGGAGCCGGTCTTTTTGAAATATTGAGGACCAGGTTTGCGGGTGGGGAGAAGTCCAACAACCCCATCTGGGGCCCCCAGGCCCTCAGCACCAGCACAGACAACTCTCTCAAACACACCTTATCCCCTCCCGGTTCATCCCAACCTTCTCCAGACTTCTAGCTTCTGAAGCAGTAAAGCTGGAATTGGAATGGGCACAGGGTTTATTTAGGACAAAGGGCTTTAGTGCTCCATTCCACAAACAAGTAAGAGGCTGGAGCCTCAGGCAGGCTGGAGTGGGCAGATGAGGAGACTTCAGGTGTCTGGAGGCAGACTTGGCTCACTCCGAGCTGTGAGTTCACTCCCACCACCACCACCGTGTGGGCTCTGGCACTCGAGACCAGGGATGCTCCCAGGGAAGGGCCCTGGGGCTGGCGTGGGTGTGGGTGCTCATGCCCGGGACATGCCTGTGCTTCCCCGGGCAGCGAGGGCAGAGACAGCTTGGCAAGGCCTGGACTCCCAGAGAGGTGGGGAGGGCGCAGTGGCCTGGCTCCCTGTCTGTGGTGGCCTGGGCTGGGGCAAGCTCCTGCATCCTTCAGTCCAGTCTGGGGGCTGAGATTCTGTGGCTGGAGCAGCACAGGGTAGGCCCTGGTGCCACTGTTTTCAGAACGTCTCCAGCGAGGCTGGTGCCACCCCCGCACTGGAGGCCTGGCGAGGAGTGGGTGGCTGGAGTTCGCACAGGCTGGGGCTAGGGGAATAGCACAGAATGCGGCTGCGATCCATCTTCAGGCCGTCCCTTGTCCCCTCCCAGAGCTGCATCCCCAGCTTCTGGGAGTCTGCCTGGCCCTGCCCACTGGGCTGGCTCTGGAGCTGGGTGGTAGGTGTGGCCACCATTGTGCAAGGGGCGAGCTCAGCCCCAGTGCCCAGCCTGGCCTGCACCAGCCTGCCTGCTGCTGGTTAATCATTGTTTGAACACCCTGGCAGGCGAGCGGGCTGCGAGGGAGGCATGACAGGGCAGGGCCACCTCTGCCAGCAGAGTGGAGGCCAGAACTGTTCCCCGGGACCCAGGGGAGCCTGCAGTGGGGCTGAGACCACCTGTCCTGACTCCTTAGGAGTAATTCAGTAAATGCCTTTGATTGAATCAAAGAACGTCCCTTCACAGGTTTCCTCTCTCAGGGAATAGCTAGGCGTGAAGGCTCCAGCTCCCAAACGCCTTGGTTGAAACCATAGCTTTTGGCTATGTGACCTGGGCAGAGTGTCATGATTTCTCTGTGCCACGGTCTCCTGGCTATAACAAGGCGCTGTTGATGGTGAGGGACTGTCATGAGGATTAGGAGAGATACATGTACAAAGGTCTTACTACGCTTGTAACATAGAAAACCCCTGTGCCCAGAACCGAGACTAAAACACCCATCACTGGGCTCAGCTAATCCCCAAAGGAGGATGATTGGTCCCCAGGTGGGCGGCCAGGCTGCTTATGCACATTGTCTGGGCAACCATCACGTGATCCCTTGTGGGTTAGGTACTTGCTCCGCACTTGCCGGAGAAGATGCTCTGGCTCAGGTGGAGGGGGGGAGGGGTGTTATGTGTGAAGCGACAACATTTAAGGGTAGAGCCATGTTTTAAGCCCAGGTCCACCTGCCCCTTAGCCCCATGTTCTCTCCAGCACCCAGCCCTGCCAGGTTTGCAGATCAAAGATGCAAATCTGAACTTGCCAGGCAATTAAATTCTGCCCACACTCTGACATCCTCTGAGCATGGGGGCAGGGCGTGGGCAGTGGCGAGGGGTTCCGGGCTGAGTCTGCTGTGAGAGGGACAGAGGTCAACAGTGCCCAGCCCAGGCCCTTGGCCCAGAGAACCCCCGAAGGATGAGGAGACAGGAAGAGCCGTTGCCACTGTGGCCGAGACCTGGGAGACTATAGACTGCCAGCCAGGCAGGCCTGGGAGACAGCTGGTGGGCAAGGGGCCTTGGAACAGCACACTTTTTGTTTTGTAACAGGGTGTGTATTTTTGGCATGGTTTTGAAGGTGAGCTGTAGAGGTGATAGGAGGCTTAAAATACCCTTCTCCCACCTACCACTGCTGGCTGTGATGGAGCTAGTGACAGCCACCGCAGGATAGTGCCCAACTCCTGTTAAGGACCCCGGAGGAAGACCACTGGTCTCCTGGAAAGAGTCTCAGCCCTCCAGGAACTCGGGGCCTTTGGAGGCACCCCTGGAGGGAGCATCCTGGGAGTCAGGCAGCTAGGCCTCGGGCCTGTGGTGCTTTGTGGGGCCCCAGGGGAGCCACCATCCCACAGGACTGGCAGCTAGGAAATCCATGTCAGACATGCAGTCTATGACCTTGGAAATTAAGAGGCCTTGAGGCCAATGCGCGCGGCTCAGCGACCTCCGTGTGCGGGTGTCCATGTCTTCATCTCCTCCTGTGTGTGCAGGTGCAGGGATGGAGGCAGCCGGGCAGGGATGGAGGCAGCCGGGCAGTGGTACTCCTCCTCAGACCGGTGAATTAGCAAGGTCACCTCAAGACAGCTCCAAGAACTTCTGTGTCTGCATCCCCTGTCTTCCTCTGCATGCTGGTGTTCTCCGGGATGCCCCCCCCCCCACACCTCCCCTCACTCAAATGTCCAGCCCCCTGCCCTCTCGGCCTCCCCCATCCAAGTGGGCTCTCAGAGTATGCTCTGGGACGCTGCATCCCTGGCTGTTGGTGACTGAAATAGGTCTTGTGTGTGACCCTCCAGCCACTCCCACGTTCACTGACTGTCCTCCTGTCTCCACACACATGGCCACAGCCCATGACTGGGGAGCACCTGGCTTTCTAGGACACAGAGGCAACCTGTTCCTGCCAGGTCACAGCTGAGGCCATGACACGCCCAGCTGTAGACTAAAAGCAACTGAACCCGAGCTTGGCCACCAGACGAGCTCCAGGCCCCGAGGCCAGACTGAGGCATCACACTCCCCTACATGCTTCCTGGCTTATCTTTAAGGTCTTGGCACAGGGAGACTCTTCCTGGCCAGGGCTGAAGGCAGATACAGTGGTTGGGAGACCCTGGCAGGGAGGGAAGAGGTGCATGTGTGATACAGTGTCGGTGCCAGGGAGGTGTATGGCAGACACTAGGAAGATCCTAAAGGAAGGAGAAAAGTTCTAATCGCCTCTTTGATCTGCCCTGCACACACGCCGCCAGCATTATCTTCCCCATCTCAACCAATCTGGCTGTTCAATGACATAGCGGTGGTGCCAGGGAGGCGGCGTGCGGTATTCCTAGAAGATAAGAGAAAGACACCCAGATCCTGAAGGAAGCGAAAGTTTCCTAATCTCTTCTTCAATTTGTCCTCCAAACACACAGCCCCATCATCTCTCTCAGATGACTCGGCCCAGTGATTATCAGGTTCTTAAGCAAACAGGGTCCCCTAATCCCCAAGGTTTAGGTGGGACTGAGTGTGTAGGCCCACACCTTTGCTACCAGGAGGAATGTCACAATGAAAGCGAATTTCAGACTAGCTTCTGCCACATGACGTACTTTCACTAGCAAGTAGGCACAAAAGCTGTCATTTGCTCTTTGGATCTTAAAATTTTACATTTTGTACTCTTAGTCAAACTCTGTTACCTTTCTAATGACTTTTCCTCCTGCATATTCTCCATTTTGAGTTAGCACTTCTAACTTCTGAAAGTGTAATTAAGGTACAACTATTCGTTATTTCTGGGAGATGTGCTTCCCTCCTGTTTCCGGTCGCCCAGGTTATTTTGCAAAATTGAGACTCCTTAATATGCTTCAGAGAGTCTGGACAAACACTGGCCATAGGAGTCTTGGGGGAAAAAAAATTAAGGTATAGAAAAGCATCCACATAGAGCACTTGATCCTCCTTTATACCTGTTTGGAATAAAATATAAAAGAGTATACTACCAACCTAACTAAGGTTATTATAGTCTGGTTGTTTGAAATACCATTTCTTCCTTCTTCTACCTTTTCCCTACTTTCTAATGTACTCCAGAAAATTGAAAAAGTGTAATGGATCAATTTAAAATATTTTATTTCCTAGAAGCCTTTTTGCCTGTTGTAATATGCAGGACCCTTCTCCTTTGGTGGGAGGGACAGGTAGTTAACCTGGATCTAGGTTGAAGAGGTTATGTAAAAAGAAATTAGAATAACATTTTTTTATTTTAATTTCAAACAAACAAAAAAAAAGCTGTCATTTGACTCCCTCCACTACAGTTGGTGGCATCCCCTTTCTCTGTCCCTAGGTGTGCTGAGAAACCTGCTAGAAGTCGAGTGCCTCCAAGATAAGGCCATGTTCTGCCAGAGGACCAGCCAACCTTTTAGTTGGACCAGAAGACAGGCTCTTCTGTCGGAGTTGGTGGGGAGGAGGTGGGGCCCAGAGGGAGCCCCAGAGCCAAATGGAATAGGTCCAGAGCCTCGTCTACGGGCATCGGGCATCCAGGTTTGCTGGATTCTTCTATCTTGTTCAAGCAAAGATATAGGTGCCTGTGGCATCTTTCCAGCCAAATATTCCTTGAACATCCCTTACCCACCAATGGAAAATTATCTAGAATATCTTTTTTGCTAGTGAATACATTTTGGGGAGCAGATGTAGGGAACCATAATTGAAACCCCTTCTAGAGCGTGAATTACTTTAACTAATCAACCACCCCTAGAGTGTAAATCACAATTAGCTCCCACACAGGCACATCATCCCTCTTGTTCATATTGTGGAGCTTTAAAGTAAGTGACAGGCAGTTCCACTGACCCGGGGTTTCTCAATCTCAGCCCTGTTGACATTTGGGGCTGGAGGAGTCTTGGTGGTGGAGATGGACTTGTGCCTCTTGCAGGAAGCTTGGCCTGTATCCTGGCCAACAGTAGCACACCTCCACATCCCAACTTTTGACAACCAAAAAGGTCTCCAGACCTTGCCACCTGTCCCCTGGGGACAAAATTGCCCCTGGTTGAGGACCATTCAACTATAGTGACCATATTTACTGTCTGCTTTCTTAAAATTCTACATCAGAAAATCTTAAACAAATATAAAAACAGAGAGATTAGTAGAGTGAATCCCCATGTATTGACAATCACACCTCAATAATTGTCAACTCAGCCAATTTAATTTCATCCCCACTCCCACCCACTCCCTGCCATCCCCTCATCTTGCTAGATTAGTTTGATGCACACCTCAGATGTTCATCTATACTGTAAATATTTACCTATAATTTCTAAAAGACAGGAAAGAACTCTTTTTTAAAACATAGCTATAAGACCAGCCATGGTGGCTCATACCTGTAATCCTAGCACTTCGGGAGGCTGGGGTGGGTGGATCCCTTGATCTCAGGAGTTTGAGACCAGCCTGAGCAAGAGTGAGACCCCATTTCTACTAAAAATAGAAAAACTATCCAGATGTTGTGGTGGGTGCCTGTAGTCTCAGCTACTGAGGAGGCTGATGCAAGAGGAACACTTGAGCCCATGAGTTTGATGTTGCTATGAGCAACAATGCCATCGCACTCTAACCAGGGTGACAGTAAGACTCTCTCTCTCTCAAAAAAAAAAAAGCTACACGTAGTATTATTATATCTTAAAAAATTAAAAAAGTTATTAATATCATAGAATTTCCAGCCAGCAAACCAGGATACTCTTGAGGGTGTAGTGGGCAAGATCCTAACTTACTAGGATCCAGGGACAACAGGCGTACATCAGGCTCTGTAGGCAAACCAGGACTGAGCCGGGCACATGGAACAATTGTTTTCCCTAAAGACAACCCTTCCTAATGCATGCGTCTGAAAAGCCACCCCTGCCTGAAGCCATTAAAGCTCCCAGTGCCTCAACATAAAGTCCCAACTCAACCTGACTCCCTGGGGCCCCCTGTGATGTGGCCCCCATTTGCTTCTACCATAGATGGTTCTCCTGCTGGTTCTCCGGCTGTTGATGTGGTCATCTGGTGATGGTGTCACCCAGGGAAGCCAGGGCACACTCCCTGGTGCTCAGAGCAGAGGCTGGAGCACAGGGCATGGGCTGGGCTCCAGGTGGTGGATGCTACCTTTGTTCCCTTAAGTTTTAGCTGCTCCTTCTAGGCATCCGAATTGGAATGTTGGCAGCAGTTTGGGATTTTTTGTAAGAGAAGTTCTGGGCTAGAAGTTCTATGTTGTCTGAATTTTTGTTTGTTTGTTTCTTCCTTTCCTTTTTTCTTTTTCCAAACATATATGTAGGGTGGTGTTTTTCATCCTTTTTATCTCATGGCACACTTGAACCCGTAGGTAAACTTTGGTGGCACACTTAAATTATGTTGGTCAAAAAAGCAATAAAAAAAGAGAATATACTTACTATGCTTTGAACTTCTTTCAAAAATAATTTAAATAATGATCTTTAAAAAGTTTCAGGGTGTAGCTAAGATCCTCTCATCGCACACTGGTTAAATATCACTGATCTACGGCTCGGCGCCTGTGGCTCAACGGGCTAAGGCACCAGCCATGTACACCTGAGCTGGCGGGTTCGAATCTAGCCCGGGCCCGCCAAACAACAACGACAACTGCAACCAAAAAATGGCCGGGCGTTGTGGCGGGCGCCGTGGCGGGCGCCTGTAGTCCCAGCTACTTGGGAGGCAGAGGCAAGAGACTCGCTTGAGCCCAGGAATTGGAGGTTGCTGTGAGTTGTGACGCCACAGCACTCTATCCAGGGTGACAGCTTGAGGCTCTGTCTCAAAAAAAAAAAATCACTGATCTAGGGTTTACTTTGCCATGTATAATGTGGTCCCGTGTGTA
>CAUYON010008258.1:0-37909 GCA_963573935.1 Arctocebus calabarensis | reverse complement strand
GCCCAATTCATAATTGCTAAGTCATGGAAGAAGCCCAAGTGCCCATCAACCCACGAATGGATTAATAAATTGTGGTACATGTATACCATGGAATACTATGCATCCTTAAAGAAAGATGGAGACTTTACCTCTTTCATGTTTACATGGATGGAGCTGGAATATATTCTTCTTAGCAAAGTATCTCAAGAATGGAAAAAAAAGTATCCAATGTACTCAGCCCTACTATGAAGCTAATCTATAGCTTTCATATGAAGGCTAAAACCCAGTTTTGCACAAGAATTGGGGAAAGGGCCAAGATAGGGGATGGAAGAGGGGAGGATGGGTGGAGGGAAGATGATTGGTGGGATCACACTTATGGTGCATCTTCGAAGGGTACAAGTGAAAATTACTAAATGCAGAATATAAATGTCTTCATATAGTGATTAAAAGGCCATAAAGGCTACGTTAAATAGTTCAATGAAAATATTTCAGATTGTATATGAAATCAGCATATTGTGCCCCATGATTGCACAAATGTGCACATTTATGATTTAATAAAAATAAATAAATAAATAAAGGTTTCATATGAAGGCTATAACCCAATTATAGCACAAGAATATGGGAAGGGAGGGGAGGGGGGAGGTTCGGGTGGAGGGAGGGTAATTGGTGGGGCCATGCCTATGGTGTATCTTAGAAGGGTACAGGCAAAAACTTACTAAATGCAGAATACAAATGTCTTCATACAATAACTAAGAAAATGCCATGAAGGGTATGTTAACATTTTGATGGAAACATTTCAGGTTGTATATGAAGCCAGCACATTGTACCCCTTGATAGCACTAATGTACGCAGCTATGACTTAATAAAAAATAAATAAATAAATATCACAAAAAAAAAAGAAGCTAAGCAAAGAAATTTTAGATTTAAGCATAACCATTCAACATTTGGATTTAACAGATATCTACAGAACATTTCATCCTAACAAAACTGAATACACATTCTTCTCATCAGTTCATGGAACATATTCCAAAATCGATCACATCTTAGGTCACAAGTCTAACCTCAGCAATATAAAAGAATAGAAATTATTACTTGCATCTTCTCAGACCATCATGGAATAAAAGTTGGACTCAGTAACAATAGGAATCTGTATACTCATACAAAAACATGGAAGCCAAATAACCTTATGCTGAATGATAGATGGGTTATAGACAAGATTAAGAAGGAAATTACCAAATTTTTGGAACAAAATGACAATCAAGACATGAATTATCCAACCTCTGGGATACTGGCAGTCCCAAAAGAGAAATTTATAGCATTGCAAGCCTTCCTGAAGAGAGTAGAAAGAGAGGAAGTTAACAACTTAATGGAACATCTCAAGCAACTGGAAAAAGAAGAACATTCCAATCAGAAACCCAGCAGAAGAAAAGAAATAACCAAAATTAGAGAAGAAGTAGATGAAATTGAAAACAAAAGAATTATACAACAGATCAATAAATCAAAAAGTTTGGTTTTTGAACAGGTCAATAAAATAGATAAGCCTTTAACTAACCTAATCGGGGAAAAAAAGAGTAAAATCTCTAATTTCAACAATCAGAAATGGTAAAGACAAAATAACAACAGACCCCTCAGAAATTCAAAAAATCATGAATGAATATTACAAGAAACCTTACTCTCAGAAATATGAAAATCTGAAGGAAATTGACCAATACTTGGAAGCATGCCACCTTGCAAGACTCAGCACGAATGTAGTGGAAACGTTGAACAGGCCTATACCAACGTTTGAAATAGCATTGACTATAAAAAGGAAACGTTGAACAGGCCTATACCAACTTTTGAAATAGCATTGACTATAAAAAATCTCTGTAAATAGAAAAGCCCAGGACCAGATGGCTTCACGTCAGAATTCTACCAAACCTTTAAAGAAGAACCAGTACCTATATTACTCAACCTTTTCCAAAATATAGAAAAAGAAGGAATACTACCCAACACATTCTATGAAGTGAATATCATCTTGATCCCCAAACCAGGAAAACACCCAACAAGAAAAGAAAAAATACACTATTGGGACCAATCAAACTAAAAAGCTTCTGCACAGCCAAGAACGCAGTAAGTAAAGCAAGTAGACAGCCATCAGAATAGGAGAAGATATTTGCAGGTTATGCCTCCAACAAAGGTTTAATAACCAGAATTCACAGAGAACTCAAATGTAATAGCAAGAAAAGAACAAGTGATCCCATCTCTGGGTGGGCAAGGGACCTGAAGAGAAACTTCTCTGATGAAGACAGGCGCACTGCCTATAGACACATGAAAAAATGCTCATCATCTTTAATCATCAGAGAAATGCAAATCAAAACTACTTTGAGATATCATCTAACTCCAATAAGATTAACCCACATCACAAAATCCCAAAACCCGAGATGTTGGCGTGATGTGGAGAAAAAGGGAACACTTCTACATTGCTGGTTGGAATGCAAACTAATTCATTCTTTTTGGAAAGATGTTTGGAGAATACTTAGAGATCTAAAAATAAACCTGCAATTTGATCCTATAATTCCTCTAGTAGGTATATATCTAGAAGACCAAAAATCACATCATAACAAAGATATTTGTATCAGAATGTTAATTGCTGCTCAATTCATAATCACTAAGTCATGAAAGAAGCCCAAGTGCCCATCGACCCACAAATGGATTAATAAATTATGGTATAGGTACAGCCTATACCAGAATTATGCAGCCTTAAAGAAAGATGGAGACTTTACCTCTTTCATGTTTAGATGGATGGAGCTGGAACATATTCTTCTTAGCAAAGTATCTAAAGAATGGAAGAAAAAGTTTCCAATGTACTCCGCCCTACTATGAAACTAATCTATAGCTTTCATATAAAGGCTATAACCCAACTATACTACAAGAATATGGGGAAAGGAGAATTGGAGGGGAGGGGAGGAAATGGTAGAGAAAGGGTGGAGGGAGGGTAATTGGTGGGATCACACCTACGGTGCATCTTAGACAAGTACAGTTGAAACTTACTAAATGCAGAATATAAATGTCTTAACACAATAACTAAGAAAATGCCATGAAGGCTATGTTAACCAGTTTGATGAAAATATCTCAGATTGTATATGAAACCAGCACATTGTACCCCATGATTGCATTAATGTACACAGCTCAGATTTAATTTAAAAAAAAAAAGGGAAGTCACATCTTGAGGCTGCACAAATGCTGACCCAAGAAATTAGATACCCCCTTTATAAATAAAAGTTAACACAAAGCACTCACCTACAGGTGTGCACCATTCTAAACTTTTTATATATATTCATTTAATCCTCAATCAACCTTGGGCAGACTTTATTATCCCTACTTGATAAATACAGAAACTGAGGAACAACAAAAAAAAAAACAAAAAATAATCATTCTACTTTATCTGGATATGCCTGATAATAAAATTGGAAAAAATATATTATTATAAAGTGAAATTACAAACATATTTCACTTATAAATGAGGATGCAATATCCTAAGCAACATATTAACAATTTGAATTAAAAATTAATGTTCAAGTAATATACTTTGGGCAAGGATCTTGAATTTTTTTTAGCATGTTAATTTCATAGTACTTGGGGATTTTGCAAATATCTTTTTATGTTTATTGATTTCTCATTTAATGCTGTTAATTTAGGAAAATATCATATTAAATGTTATAATGGCATATTTTAGTGATTTATCATTACACTTGAAAATGTTATATTTCTGATTGTTTGGTTTAGTGTTTTATAAATTTCAGTTAATTTGGGTGATTGATTGTGTCGTTTGGTTCTTCTGTATGTTTATTGGTGGTTGACTTTTGTTCTAGTAGTTTTATCTATTACCTAATGGGAATGATACTTTAGTTTCCAAGTGATTGTGAATTTGTCTGTTTCTCTCTTTAAATTTTACAAGTTTTATTTCATATACAGTATTTTAATGCTGTATGATAAGGTATATATCTTTTTAATAAATTATCTATCATTTTGATACTTTCCTGCTATCTAGACTCTTTCATCATTATAAAGTTTCCCTCGTTAATCTGTTTCTCTGTTAGGATATCACCATGGCATCATTTTTGTGCTTACTGTTTGCATATTGTCTCTTTTCAGCCTTTTACTGTGTCTTTGCATTTAAAATATATCTCTAGAAAAGAATTGTTATTTTTGATATTGTGATTTCTTGCTGTATTATGCAGCTGACAGTCTCTTAAGTTAGATAATTTTTAGTCCATTTACAATTAGTATAATTATGTATATAGTTAGGTATAGATCTGCTATTTTGCTATTGGATTTTTGTTTTTTCATCTGTTTTGTTGTTTCTATGTGCTTTCTTTCTTTTCTGCTTTATCTTGTGTCAGTTTTTAAAAAGTATTCTATCTTAATTCCTCTGACTTTCTACCTATATGTTTTTTCTGTTTTTAGGGGTTTAAAATATGTGTCTTAAAGTTATACCAGTGTACTTAAGATTAATATTGAATTACTTGGTTAAGTGACAGGAAC
This sequence comes from Arctocebus calabarensis, assembly GCA_963573935.1. Classification (NCBI taxonomy): domain Eukaryota; kingdom Metazoa; phylum Chordata; class Mammalia; order Primates; family Lorisidae; genus Arctocebus; species Arctocebus calabarensis. The sequence continues at coordinate 33,406 of CAUYON010008258.1, read as the reverse complement.
CTTGCAATTGTATGCTTAGTTTACATTTGGCCCCATTAATGATTTGTATGACACATTCTTGTTTTCATAAATATTGTGGTCTTGTTTTTTTCACATATATTACATTCCATATTACATCTACGTATGTTGTAAATCTGTAAATACATTGTTTTTAATAATTCAGTTTTAGAGCAGAGTTTTATAGAATTTTAGAACATAAAAGATATATAGCCTTTAATATTTTTATCTTTATGTTTACCTTTTCTGTCCTCTTCTTTCCTACTTGAGAGTTTAAGTTGGCATTTCCTTTTAAACTAAATAATTTCCTTAAGCTTTTCTTATAGTATAGATTTGCTAATTGTGCCTTCTATGGATTTTTGTATATCTAAAAATCTACTTTTGTCTGTTGTTCTGCCTTTTCTCCAGGAGAGCGTCTTTGGATTCAGAATTCTTAAAGTATTTTTTTTTTGTTTGTTTGTTTTTAATTATCAACACTTTGAATATATTCTTTCATTGTTTTCTTGCTCCCATAATTTCAGGTCAATAGTCATCAATTATTCTTTGGTCTTTTGTAACATGTAGGTTTCTCTGGGTGCTTTTAAAATTTTCCTTTCCATTCTTTTTATTTCAGTAATTAGATGTGTATAGACGTGAACTTTTTAGTGTTTGTCCTGCTTGAGGTTCATTGACCCTCTTAGATTTTTTTTTTTTGAGACAGAGTCTCATTCTATCGCCCCGTAGAATACCGTGATGTCATAGCTTACAGTAACCTCAAACTTTGGGGCTTAAGCGATTCTCTTGCCTCAGCCTCCCAAGTAGCTGGGACTACAGGCACCTGCTACAATGCCTGCCTATTTTTTGGTTACAGTTGTCATTGTTGTTTAGCAGGCCCAGGCCAGGCTTGAATCCTCCACCTTTAGTGTATGTGGCCTGTGGCCTACTCACTGATCTGCGGACCCTGAGCTGAACCTCTTAGATTTTAAAATAATATTTTTCATCACATTAGGTAAGTTTTTCGTTATTGCTTACTCAAATTCAAATAATTTATCTTAGCTCTTTCTTTGGTTTATCTCACTTTAGAGTTTTTCTAAACTTTCTATTATTACACAAGTTTCAGGTTCTTTTCCTATTTCCTTCTGTTTTTCTGTCTGGTCTATGGACTGCAAAAGTTCGATTTATAGCATCATTTGTACTGGGATTTTTCTGTTTTATTTTCCTTTAATTCTTTGTTTTTTGTTTTGTTTTGTTTTTCTTGGGGGTATGGTACTCTGGCATCATCCTAACTCACAGCAACCTCAAACTCTTGGGCTTGAGCAATCCTTTTGCTTTAGCCTCCTGAGTATCTAGGGCTATAGGTGCTTGCCACAATACCTGGCTGTTTCTTCTATTTTTAGTAGAGTTGGTGTCTTGCTCTTGCTCAGGCTGGTCTTGAACTCATGAGCTCAAGCAATCCACCCACCTGACCTCCCAGAGTACTGGGATTTCAGGCATGCCCAGCTTTTGAATATATTTTTAATAGTTTGAAGTTTTTATGTGTTGAATGTAACATCTGGCTTTGCTTGGAGTCATTTTATATTGATTTATTTTTTATCCCTAAGTTAGTTTACATTTTACTGTTTTTGTAGGCTTTTTTAATAAATTTCAAAACTTAGTAAATTTTTAAAATCAGACCTTACAGAAAATATATCATAGTATATATTTGACAATCCTTGAAGTTTGTTGGGGACTTCAGTTTTGGATTTTACAGATTTGTGGTATTTGTTTATAAATAAGCCATTTTCTGTGAATTCATTATTGCAGAAAGATAAGATTTAGAAATGTATTATTGTTGCCCTTGGTAGAATGCTGTGGCATCACAGCTCACAGCAACCTCAAACTCTTGGACTTAAGCAATTCTCTTACCTTAGCCTCTCAAGTAGCTGGGACTACAGGTGCGTGCCACAAAGCCTGGCTTATTTTTTTGTTGTTGTCATTGTTGTTCAGCAGGCCCAGGCTGGGCTTGAACTGGACAGCCCCAGAGCATGTGGCCAGTGCCCAAACCACTGAGCTACAGGCACCGAGCCTGGGCGAAGATTTTCTAAAGTCAAGAATTATTTTCTTTAATTTCATAAAATTTGAGTTTTGCTGATGAAAACTTTAATCATTAGGCGGTGATCTTAGTATAATATAGCAAAACAAATTGTGATTATTACTTACTAAGCAGTTATTGTGTGTCGTTAAGCACCTTATATACATATTTGGATTAATCCTCGTGATATCTTCAATATCCATATTTTGGAAATTGAGAAAATTATCTCTTCACACAAATTCATTGAACCAGTAAGTTGGAACTACAAGATATACTCAATCTTTCTGACTTCAGACTCCTGGCTCTTTAAGTCTGTGTTGTTCTGCTTTCCTTTTTTGTTGCCATCATGTGGTTTTTCAAGGGTGTTTTAAAAATCCTGATATTTCTAATGATTTTGCACAATGGGCTGACTTTGATCAAATTGGATGTTCAGTAAATAGCACATCATACTATATTTATCATTCATACCATTCCATGCTATTTTTTTTAGGGAAAAAGAAAGATTTAGATTCTTCTGTTTTGTTTTGCTTTCAGTCTCCATAGATATTATTGAAATTTGCCAATGCCAACTTTATTTCAAGGAGTTATGACAGAGTATTGGTAAAAGTTTTCAATTAAAAGTAATTGTATTTTAGATAAATCTCTTTGGTTACAATACTGCCACTGTGCACATCTGATTTCGATTCTTTTACTTTAATTCTGGCTTTAAAGTTTGACTTTGGCATTTTGGTAGATTAATATTAGTATCAGAGTAGGGCCAGGTACAGTGTCTCACACTATTCCTCGCACTCTGGAAGGCTAAGGTGGGTGGATTGCTTGAACTGAAGAGTTTGAGACCAGCCTGAGCAAGAGCGAGACCTCCATCTCTAAATATAGCCAGACATTGTGGTGGGCCCCTGTAGTCTCAGCTACTTTGGAGGCTGAGGCAAGATCGCCTGAGTCCAAGAATTTGAGATTGCTGTGAGCCTTGATGCCACAACACTTTAGTGAGGGCTACAAAGAGTCTGTCTCCAAAACAAAAGAAAACAACAATAAATAAATAATAATTCAGAGTAGGAATGATCCACATTTTTAAATGTCAGAATATGAATAATAATTGTGTTTAATTCACTTAAAGCATCTAATTGCGTTAATTGCTCTATGCAATGGACAACTTAATTTTTTAGCAAAATTTCTAGAATTCCTTTTTAAAATTGTATTTTATCTGGCAGGTATTTAACTCTATATAAAGTATCCTGGGGGATTTATCTGATAAACTCTGTTTTTTCAGGTGTAGCCATTCTTGTGTGTGTGTCTGTGTTTTGTTTGTTTGTTTGTTTGTTGGCCAGGGCCAGGTTTGAACCCGCCACATCCGGTATATGGGGCTGGTGCCCTACTCCTTTGAGCCATAGGCGCCACCCATGGTATAGCCATTATTATGTCCAGATTGAACCAGGCTCTTCATTAGCCTCATTTCTATTCACTATTATTGTATTTTTTTATTGTATATACAAAGGCTATCTGGAAAACATTCAGCCATTTTTAATACTGTTTTTCAAATTACATGGCTGGATGTTTTCCTGTCAGTCCTTATATATGTGTTTGCCAGAATTTCTTTTGTAAAATGCAGAAGTTTTATTTTTCTTTCCTCTTTTTTTTTTGTTTTTTTGAACTTTTTAATTAAAAATTCAGTTTAACAATGTACATTTATGGCAAACCATTTCAACAGCACAATGAGTATAAAGTGGAAAGTGAAATATCCCATCATTTCACTCTCTACAGATAACCATTATTACCAATTTCTTATTCGTTTGTAGTATATCCTTCCAGAAATTTCCTATGTGTGTATTAACATAGAAAATCTTTATGGAACCCAAGTAGATCTATACTATATATAGGGTTCGGAAATTACTTTAACATCTGCTGGTGTTTTACTATTCTATGAGTAACATGCATTCTTTTCTGTAGTATTCCCTTTTATGGATGTGCAATGAGTTAATTAACCAGTTCTCCCTTGATCTAGTTTTTAAAATAACTTACTTTTTCCAATTAGTTTAATATGTAGAGATGTTTCATTTTTCTTAGCGTAAAAGATTTCAGAATCTTCTAAATGGGGATTGCTTGACCAAAAGAACTCATAAATTGTGTCTTCTGAGAGAAGGTTAAATGTTATGTTAGCAGCAAAGGGTACACTTACACCACAAGAAAACATTTATCATTTATGTATTGAACGCTCAAATCCATTAACATAGCAATAAGCATAGAAATTTTGTTTTTCAGAGTGGAAAACCCTCTAGCAGTGATTCAGGTGGTGTCATTGATCTCACAATGGATGATGAAGAGAGTACAGCTTCTCAAGGTACTTAAATAGTAACACTGAGGAATACTTTGATACTATTTTTTTTTATTCTTAAGATAATATTATAATAAGACATGTCTTTACAGTAGTATACTTGGTATATTTGCATGTCTTTTAGAATGCAAGTTTTTTAGATTAGAATTAAAAAATAGAAATCAAGTCTTGAGTGAATATGAGTAAGTTGTAGGGGAAAACAGCAATTAGAAGAATATTTACTTTGTGGAGCACCTCTGGTTTTGTATCTGTTACTTCACTTGATCTTTGCAGTAATCCTGTAATACTCATTTTGGAGTTAAGGGAACTCTACCACGTCAGAGTTAATACAGAGCCTAGGAATCAAGTCCATCTCTTCTGACTCTGAGTTAAATGTGTGTGTGTGTGTGTGTGTGTGTGTGTGTGTGTGTGTGAGAAGGAGATACTTGTTAATGTATTTACATATTTACCATTTAATTTTGATCATTTGAATTAATTTCCTTTATTTAGAGTTATAGAAAGACAAATGAAAGTAATTAAAAAAAATTCACATTCAATATTATGAGTTAAAGTATTTAGAAACTATATTGGAAAGATAGTAAACTATATTCTCAGCTATTCTTCTGTGATGTTAATAGGTGTTTTGTGAATAAAAACTTCTGTGGTTATTTTTTAGGAAATGAGTTAAAGTTAAATGGGTTTTTCTTAATGCAGGCTGTCTGAGCCTTTACTATGGAAATTTACAATGTAAATAACTAACTATTTACAATGTAAATAACTTCAAGAACTATTCAAGATATAAAGTATCTCTCAAACTGATTTGAATGCACAAAATAACTTTGCACACAGATATATCTACAGAATTCTGTGGTAATAATTATTGCATGTGTAAAATCAAGTGAAGATCATTTGCTAAGTTAATTATTATTAATTTAAAGACATTAAACTTTCTAAAATCCTAGAGATTTAAAAAGTCATATTTGAGGGGAATATTATACTTTAGCTGGGTTTAGGAAAACAAAATTAAATAGCTGTACATTTGACTTAAAGTCAAGTTTGTTGTATAAAACTGAAGTAAATCTGGGAGATTTTTACTCTCCTTTATCAGGGTTGAATTTGCGTCAGTATAATTATTCTTTAAAAGTTTCAAATTATCTATATTACTTTCACTATATTTTTATAGTTAGGGTTGACTATAATGGATCCCTATAGGACAAAAATAAATGCAGGTTATCTTTAAGAGGACACAGATAGGGCTGATTCTGGATTAAAATGATAGGTAAGCAAAATTTGTTTTTAGTACCCTCGCCATTACCTTTTCCAGAATCCATGCCTCATGTATTCTCTTTTCATTGCCCCACTTTTGGCTCTAACTCTAATTCTCCCATTCTGAAATACCTTGTTCTCTAGTAGCAGCAAATTAAAGTGTCAGTTGCTGAAGCCTTAAATTTTATTTATATTTTAGCAAGGAATTCCGTAGGACAGAAATTATGGGGATCATTTTGGATAAAAGGGCTTTTAGCTCATCATCTACATAAGTAATTTTCTGTTTTTAAGACTTTTGTCTGAGATACAAACATTTATTTAATAGGCTGTTGGGAAAGAAACTTTTTAAAGTAAACATTATATGTATATTTTAAACACTGCATAGTAATGATAAACAACCATCTGTGTTATCAAACAGAAGAACCTAAACGACAGTGGAGTAACTGAAATTTCAACATCATGGTGGAAGACTTAACCAATTTATAAGTATTTGTCTAGGAAAATGTTCTTGATATTGGCATGTGAATATAATAGATACATATTTATGGAAGTGATAAAATAATTTTAGTTGATAGGATATTGTATTGGATCCAGAAATAAGATTCTTTCATAAAAAAATAAACAGAACATAAAACTATAAATTCCTAAAATGTGAATTGGAATCTTTCATAGAACCAACCTTGAATTTCGTGTGCTCCTGACTTGAGTTTTAAATTAGAAAATAATGGAAATAGGTCAAATAGAAAGAAATTTTTCTCTTGGAGGTAAATGTGACCCTTAAAGGAAAAGACCTATATTCTAAACTTTTTCCTGTCAATCACAATATCTTGTTTTCAATTAACAGACCCCAAAAAGTTAAATCACACTCCTGTATCAACCATGGGTACTTCTCAGCCTGTGTCACGACCATTACAACCCATACAACCAGCTCCACCTCTTCAACCATCTGGGGTACCAACAAGTGGACCATCTCAGACAACTATACACTTACTACCTACAGGTAAATTTGCTGAATCATTGAATAGAAGCTTCAATTTGCCTAACTGTGACTATGGAATTGAGTGGAAAGAATAAGAAAATTAAGAATAATTCCCATTGTTAGTTTGAAGACAACGTATGTGTTTTTGAACACAATATAATTTAGTTTGGTCAGAGTCACAAGGAGGAGCACTGGTACAGAATGGCTATAAAGAAGTCTTAATCTGTATATGTTTTTGTCTTCTGCTAGCAGATGTCTTGTAAATAGTAGAAGTGAATGTAGCTTCTCTGGAAAGATGGGTATGATGATGTGTTCAGTATGTAAATAAGAAAATATAATTGATTGATCTAACAAATTTTAAATGAGTCTTGAGATGGTTTTAACTGGCTTAACACTATTATCAGGAAGTATATGTTAATGTTTTATTTGTTACCTTTCAAGAAACTACATCAGACTTTTCAAGATAATAGCCTATGTCTCCTAAACTGTTTAGAAGCCAATCAAGATAATTTGTCTTCTGTAAAACAGTTTATTGCTTGGGATTTATATATGCACAATACTTATATAAACACTCTTCTCATTAGAAGAAAACATTGAGTTCAAACGAGGTTTTATCATTGAAATTTATACTTGGAATACTAGAGTAACTTGTATGACTAAGGATATTTTCTATGGTGATTTAATAGACCATTTGTTAATTAATCTTCGAAATATGAAATTATGGTTGGTGCAGGGAATGCCTGATAGTTTGGTAATTACTGTTTAGATTTGGTGCATTTCAGATTTCCAAATGCTTATCCAGAATTACCTATCAAGTTAAGCTACATTTTAACTTGTTGGCATTGCCAGGCCAAAGAATGTGCTTTATATGACTTTATCAAGTTAACATATGTAAAGAATGAGGAGTCTTTAAAGAAACCTTTTTATCTTTGTTATATCTAGTATTTTCCTCTAAATTTATTAATAGTTTATTATGAAACTTATTTTTTCCATATGACAATAGAGTTATTATTGTGTTTCATTGTGTTAACTCTTAAAAATCTTCGTTATAGCAGTTCCACACTATCAGTGATGTTTAAGACTCATTTTTTGATAAATATCACATTATTACGCAAGGTTTTAATGCTTTTTAGAATCATACATTAGGAAGAATGCATGAGTGGAGGAGGGGAAGTCTTAAATTTTAATGGATGTTTTACTCTTTTATATAAAAGATAGGTTACTTCACCTGAACAGTAACCTGAATTATAATAGCCAGCCAGTTTCTTAAACTGTAGGAATTCAAAGATACTCTTTTGGATTTATACACCCTTGGTAGAAGGCCTAGAGGGCCTATAATTCTACTGTACTAAGAACAATTTAAAACTGAGGAAGAATAAATTGCTCTAAGTCACTCCTGTGGCATCATACTCTCATTCCCTTACCTCCTTTTAATCTTCACAAGTTTATTATCTAGTCAAACTAGAGTAGGAAGGAGATTGAATGTGGTTAAGATGTTCTCTTTTTCTGAATGTTGGATATTTTTTTGAGACAGAGTTTTACTCTGTGCCCTGGGTGAACTGCCGTGGTGTCCTAACTCACAACACCCTCAAACTTTTGAAATCAATTGATTACTTTGCTTCAGCCTCCCCAGTAATTGCTGGCCAGTTTTTCTATTTTTAGTGGAGTTGGAGTTGCTCTTGGTGTTGCTTAGGCTGGTCCCAAACTCCTGTGCTCTGCGGATCCACCTCCATCAGCCTCCCAGAGTGCTAAGATTATAAATGTGAGCCACCCACCTAGCCTCTGAGTGTTGGATTTTAATATTAATAATTTTGATTGGCTCTATCATTTTTATCTTGCAGGATTATAAGAGACTGTTATTTCTATTACTCTCCTTTTTATAGTTAATTGGATTCTATGCAAAGTAATTGCCATTTAATACTATTTGCTTAACAGAATTTACTGCATTATTACTCTTTTCCTGCCTTCCACTAGCTCCAACTACCGTGAATGTAACACATCGTCCAGTAACTCAGGTGACCACAAGACTCCCTGTACCAAGAGCTCCTGCAAACCACCAAGTGGTTTATACAACGCTCCCAGCACCACCAGCTCAGGCTCCCTTGCGAGGAACTGTTATGCAAGCTCCTGCTGTTCGGCAGGTCAATCCCCAAAACAGTAAGACACTTTTCTTGTACAGGGCTCCAAGATAAATGTAGCTCTCTTCAGCATTTAGTTGGAGTAACTTATATTGATGTTAGATTTTGCAAAAAGTTTTTGTATTTATTAAAACTGTTATAAGTTCAAGAGCTTTATTATACAACATGATGACTGTAGTATAGTTAATAACAATATATTGTATACTTGAAAATAGTTGATAAAGCATATTATAAGTGTTGTCACCACAAAAAAATGGTAAGGATGTGAGGTAATACATGTTAATTACCTTGATTTAGCCATTCTACAGTATAGACATATTTCAAAACATTGTTGTATGTCGTAAATATATATAATTTTCACTTGTCAATTATAAAAGCAATAATAATTTTTAAAAGAAATGGCAGGAAATTCCCCCAAATCCACTATTATTATTATTATTTTTTTCATTCTTTGGAATTCATTGAGGGTACAAAGAATTAAGTTACACTGATTGCATTTGTTAGATAAAGTCCCTCTTATACTTGTGTCCCACCCCTAAGATGTGTGACATACACTGTGACCCCCACCCCCCCTGACCTTTCCTTTCCCTGATCCCTCATTCCCCTACTCCATCTATTGTATTAACTCATCTACTGCCTTTATATTAGAATTGAGTACATTGGCTTGGCGCCTGTGGCTCAAGCGGCTAGGGCACCAGCCACATACACCTGAACTGGCGGGTTCAAATCCAGCCTGGGCCCGCCAGACAAAAAGATGGCTGCAACCAAAAAAAAATAGCTGGGTGTTGTGGCAGGTGCTTGTAATCCCAGCTGCTTGGGAGGCGGAGGCAGGAGAATCACTTGAGCCCAGGAGTTGGAGGTTGCTGTGAGCTGTGATACCATGGTACTCTACTCAGGGTGACAGCTTGAGGCTCTGTCTTAAAAAAAAAAAAAAAGGAATTTAGTACATTGGATTCTTGTTTCTCCATTTTTGTCAAGCTTTAGTAAGAAGAATGTATTCCACTTCCATCCAAGTTAATACAAAAGATGTAAAGTCTCCATCTTTTTAAATGGCTAAATAGTATTCCATGCTATACATATACCACAGCTTATTAATCCATTCCTAGGTTGGTAGGCATTTAGTTTGTTTCCACATGTTAGTGGTTATAAATTGAGCTGCAATAAACAGTCTAGTTCAAATGTCCTTATGATAAAAAGATTTTTTTCTTCTGCCTTATAATGAGATTGCAAGATGAAATGGGAGATCCAATTTGAGTTCTTTGAGGATTTTCCATACTTCTTTCCAAATTAGTTTGTAGTCTGTAAAAGTGTTCCATTGTCTCTACATCCAAGTCAGCATCTGCAGCTTTGAGATTTTGTGAAGTGGGCCATTCTCACTGGGGTTAGGTGATATCTCAGGGTAGTTTTGATTTGCATTTCTCTGATAATTAGGGACAATGAGCATTTTTTCATATGTTTGTTAGCCATTCGTCTGTCTTCTTTAGAGAAGGTTTTATTTATGTATCTTGCCCAGTGATGCAGGAGATCGTTGGATCTTGTTTTGTTGATTAATTTGAGTTCTCTGTAGATTCTAGTTATCAACCTTTTATCCAATTCATAATATGCAAATATTTTTTCCCATTCTGAAGTTGAGTGTTTGCTTTAGTTTTTGTTTCCTTAGTTATACAGAAGCTTTTCAGTTTAATGAAGTCCCATTTGTTTATTTTTGTTGTTAAAATTGCCATGGAAGTCTTTTTCATAAAATCTTTCCCCAGGTTGATATCTTCAAGTGTTTTCCCCACACTTTCTTAGAGGATTTTTATTGCTTCATGCCTTAAATTAAATCTTTCATCCATCTTGAATCTATTTTTGTAAGTGGTGAGAGGTTCTATCCAGTTTCCCAACACCATTTATTGAATAGGGATTCCTTTCCCCAGTATATGTTCTTGTTTGGTTTATCAAAGATGAGGTGGCTATAAGGTGTTAGTTTCATCTCATGGTTTCATATTCGATTCCAAATGTCAATGTCTCTTTTTTTGTGCCAATACCATGCTGTTTTGATCACTGTGGTCTAAAGTATGGTAGGGAGATACCCACAGGCTTTGTTTTTATTCATAAGAATTGCCTTGACTATATGGGGTGCAACAATAGGGGTTTTTCTGGTTCCATACAAAATGAAGAATCATCTTTTCCAGATCCTGAAAGTATGATGATAGTATTTTAATGGGGATTGCAGTAAATCTGTAGACTGCTTTGGGAAGTATAGACATTTTGACAATATTGATTCTCTCCAGCAATGAGCATGGTATGTTCTTGCATTTGATAATATCTTCTGGTGTTTCTTTTCTTAGGGTTTCATAATTTTCTTTGTAGAGGTCCTTTGCCCATTTTTGTAGGTATTTTCCCAGGTATTTCTTTTTTTTTTTTTCAGGCTACTGTGAAGGGAATTGTGTCCTTGATTAGCTTCTCACCTTGGCTATTGTTGGCATACACAAAGGGTACTGATTTGTAGACATTGATTTTATATCCTGAGACATTACTGTATTTTTTGATCATTTCTAGGAGTCTTGTCATTGAGTCTTTGGGGTTCACTAGGTATAAATTCATATTGTAGGCAAAGAGTGAGAGTTTGACCTCCTCTTCCTTCATTTGAATGCCTTTTATTTCCTTCTCTTGCCAACACAATCAGGCAAGAACTTCCAGCACTGTATTTAATAGTAGTGGTGATAGAGGGCAACCCTTTCTGGTTCTAGTTCTAAGTGGAAAAGCTTTCAGTTTTACTCTATTCAGAATAGTATTAGCTATTTTTGTCATAGATGGCTTCAATAAGTTTAAATAATGTGTCACCTGTGCCTGTATTCTTAAGTGTTCTAATTAGAAAAGGATGCTGAATTTTATCAAATGCTTTTTCTGCATCTATGAGAGGATCATATGGTCTTTGTTTTTGCTTCTGTTGATATGGTGAATTATGTTTATGGACTTGCGTATGTTAAACCAGCCTGCCTTGCATCCCTGGGATGAAACCTACGTGATCATGAGGAATGATTTTTTTTTTTTTTTTTATAATATCTGGCTGTAATCTACTGGCTAGGATTTTATTAAGAATTTTTGCATTTATATTCATTAGTGAAATTGGTCGGAAGTTCTTCTTTTTAATTGGGTCCTTTCCTGGTTTTGCTTCATAGACTGTGTTGGGGGAGTTTCTTTCCTTCTCCATGCTTTAAGTGCATGAGTATAAGCTCTTCTTTGAAAGTTTGATAGAATTCTGATATGAAACCATCTAGATGAGGGCATTTTTTTGCTGGGAAATATTGTATTGTTTCTTTGATCTCAGTTCTTAAAATCAGTATGTTTTAGAGTTCTATTTCCTCTTGGTTAATTGTAGGAAGAGGGTACCATTCCAGGTATTGATCCATTTCCTCAAAATTGTCAAATTTCTAGGCATCGAGTTTCTTGTCGTATTCAGAGATAATCTCTTGTATCTCTGTGGCATTGGTTGTTATTTCCCCTTAATCATTTCTGGGGTTTTTTTTTTTTTTGGATAAAGAATCTTCTTATGTCACCCTCGGTAGAGTGCTATGGTGTAACAGCTCACAGCAACCTCCAGTTCTTGAGCTTAAACAGTTATCTTGCCTCAGCCTCCCAAGCAGCTAGGACTACAGGCGCCTACCACAACGATCAGCTATTTTTTTGTTGCAGTTGTCATTGTTGTTTAGCTGTCCTAGGATGTATTCAAAACCGCCGCCTTGGTATATGTGGCTGGCACTATAACCTCTGTGCTACAGGCGCCAAGCGGCTTTATCATTTCTGATTGAGGTTATTAGAGATTTTACTTTTCTGTTTCTAGCTAATCTGGCCAAACATTTATTGATTTTATTTAGCTTTTCAAAAAATCAACTTTTTGTTTCATTAATTTTCTGAATGATTCTTTTGTTTTCAATTTCATTTATATCTGATTTAATTTTGGTTATTCTTCTGCTGGTTTCAAGATTAGATTGTTCTTTTTTCTTTCTTTTTTTTAATTAAATCATAATTGTGTACATTGGTGCAATCATGGGGCACAATGTGCTGACTTCATATACAATCTGAAATATTTTCATTGAACTATTTAACATAGCCTTCATGGCCTTTTAATCACTATATGAAGTCATTTATATTCTGCATTTAGTAATTTTCACTTGTACCCTTCTAAGATGCACCGTAAGTGTGATCCCACCAATCACCCTCCTTTAACCCATCCTCCCTCCTTCCCTCCCCTCCCTTGCCCCTTTCCCCATTTCTTGTGCTATAACTGACTTTTAGCTTTCATATAAAAGCTATAGATTAGCTTCATAGTAGGGTTGAGTACATTGGATACTTTCTCTTCAATTCTTGAGATACTTTGCTGAGAAGAATATGTTCCAGCTCCATCCCTGTAAACATGAAAGAGGTAAAGTCTCCATCTTTATTTAAGGCTGCATAGTATTCCATGGTATACATGTACCACAATTTATTAATCCATTCGTGGGTTGATGGGCACTTGGGCTTCTTCCATGACTTAGTAATTATGAATTGGGCTGCAATAAACATTCTGGTACAGATATCTTTATTGTGATGTGATTTTTGGTCTTCTGGATATATACCTAGTAAAGGAATTATAGGATCGAATGGCAGATCGATTTTTAGATCTCTAAGTATTCTCCAAACATTTTTCCAAAAGGAATATATTAGTTTGCATTCCCACCAGCAATGTAGAAGTGTTCCCTTTTCTCCACATCCACGCCAGCATCTCTGGTTTTGGGATTTTATTATTATCCCACATACTTTAATTTTATACACTTAAAAGAGTAAAGGTTAATCAGTATTTTTTTTTTTTTATTTGAGACAAAGCCTCAAGCTGTCACCCTGGATAGAGTGCCGTGGCATCACAGCTCACAGCAACCTCCAATTCCTGGGCTCAAGCGAGTCTCCTGCCTCTGCCTCCCAAGTAGGTGGGACTACAGGCACCCGCCACAATGCCTGGCCATTTTTTGGTTGCAGCCAGCATTGTTGTTTGGCGGGCCCAGGCTGGATTCAAACCCACCTTCTCAGGTGTACATGGCTGGTGCCTTAGCCACTTGCACCGCAGGTGTTGAGCTGGTTAATCAATAATTGTATCCTCTTCTCAGACAATACAAGGACCTTTGGAAATCTTCAAATCCAACCTTGTCTATCCTGCTTCCAAATTATAAGACTATTATTTGTTGTTCAAGATATTAGTTCTGTCTTGCTTTACTAATCAGACAAGTTACTTATTATCATTTATTTACTAATTTCTTTGCTCATCATTCCTTTTTGTCACAGGGATCATTTTTTTGTTGTTGGCAAATTTCATATTTTTTGTCTCAAAATGTATTGAATAAGATAATCTGGGTCAAGTCCTGGCTATCCTACTCCTTAGTCATGTGACCCATGATAATGTATCTTAATCTCTGGAATAATTGGGTTTATTCATCTGTAAAACTAGGATAAACTTGAGTGCTTTTGTCCTCTGTTGGGTAAGACAAGTCTGGCAGGGAAGATGCAATGAGAAACTCCTGAGGAGATGAGTCCTCTTTCAACAGAATCCATATCAACCTCCTCATAATCCTTCTCAAGGACAGCCATGTCTTCACAGGCCTCAGAAAACTCTCCTTCCTCCATCTCTTCACCTCAGAGCCCAGAGGTCTGGAGGAGGGGCACTCAGCACTGCTGCGGATTCATGGGCTCCCGGAGAGCCACTGGGAAAGTAGGCTAGAGTCCTGGCAAGTTCTGTGAGTCCTCCTGACTAAGCTCGCAAACAATCGGCTAGCAGGCCAAATCACATCTGTTCTTCTTTTCTTAGTTCTGTAAGATGGTCCATTAGGGCAGCGCCTGTGGCTCAAGGAGTAGGGTGCTAGTCCCATATACCAGAGGTGGCAGGTTCAAACCCAGCCCTGGCCCAAAACATCAATAACAAACAAACAAAAAAAAGATGGTCCGTGAGTTTGTTGATGCACTCTGTTTCTGTTTTTTCAATGTAGACATTTAATGCAATAAATTTCCCTCGTAAGACTGCTTTTGCTGTATCCCACGGGTTTGCTTACTTGTGTCTTCATTGTTGTTATGTTTGAAAAATTTCACAATTTCCTCTTTTATCTCTTCCTAAACCCAATTCAACATAATTGTTTAATTTCTATATCTTTGTGTGGAGATGAACATTTTTGTTGGAGTTGAGTTCCACCTTTATTGCCTTGTGGTCTGAGAAGATATAAGGTATAATTTCTATTCTTTTAATTTTGCTGAGGTTTCATTTGTATACTAGGATGTGGTCTATTTTTTGAGTGTGTACCATGAGCCGACAAGAAAAATGTATATTCTTAAGCTTTGGGATCCTATGTTCCGTATGTGTCTATTAATCCCATTTGTTCTAGGGTCACATTTAAATCCTTTGAATCTTTGTTTAGTTCTGTTTAGAGGATCTGTCCAGATCTGTCAGAGGGGTATTAAAGTCCTCAGCTATTATGGTGTTATAGGATATCATATTGCTGAGACCCATCAAGATCTGTTTCATATATCTGGGAGCATTTAAGTGACTAAACATTTAAAATTGAAATGTCGTAATTGTTGTATTGTTCCTTTGACCAGTTTAAAGTATCCCTTTTTGTCTTCTTAACTTTAGTTGCTTTAAATTCTGCTTGTATCTGAAAATAAGATTGCAACCCCTCCTTTCTTCTGACTTCCATTTGATTGAAATACTATTTTTTATCCCTTAACCCTAAGTCTTGATTTGTTCTTCAAGGTTAGATGTGTTTCCTGGAGATAGCATATGAATGGCTTATTTATTTATTTATTTATTTATTTTATCTAATCAGCCAGCCTGTACCTCTTCAGTGGTGAATTCAATCCTTTGACATTTATTGAGAAAATTGATAAGTGTCCTATTCATCTCCTTTTGTGAAAGTCTGTTGTGTAGTTTTATCTTCTGCATCATTGTGGAAGCTTAAGTTTTGACCTTTAGCTTCTGGGTGTTTGCTGGTGGTCCGTTGTGATGGTCAGTATTGAGAATAGGTCTAAGTATTTCCTGTAGAGCTGGCCTTATGGCAGATTTCTTCAGTGTTTGTTTATCTGCAAAAGACTTGATTTCTCCATCAGTTTTGAAGCTTATTTTAGCAAGGTACAGCATTCTAGGCTGAAAATTGTTTTTTTTAAAAACGTGTAAGGTGGATGAGAATGCTCTTCTGGTTTGGAAAATTTCAGTTGAAAAGTCTGCTGTCAGCTTGGCGCCTATGTCTCAGCAGCTAGGGCACTGGCCACATTGGGGCTGGCAGGTTCAAACCCAGCCCGAGCCTGCTAAACAATGCCAACTGCAACAAAAAAAATAGCCAGGCATTGTGGCGGGTACCTATAGTTTTAGCTACTTGGGAAGCTGAAGCAAGATAATCGCTTAAGCCCAGGAATTTGAGGTTGCTGTGAGTTGTCCCACCATGACACTCTACCTAGGGTGACAAAGTGAGACTCTGTCTCCAAAAAAAAAAAAAGAAAGAAAGAAAGAAAGAAAAATTTGCTGTTATCCTAATGGTTCTGCCTCTGTAGGTCAGTTGGCGCTTACTCCTACCTGCTTGCAGAATTTTTTTCTTTCATTGATAGGTTCATTAATGTGTATTGGAGAAGCTCTGTTTGAGTTGAGAAGACCCAGATTTTCATCTCCATCTGAAAGGAGTGTGTCAGGATCTTTAGTAAAACTTGGGGAAGTTTTTATTTATGATAGTGTCTAGTAGGGCTTCCATTCCTTTGGGACAATCTTCTTCCCTTTCAGGGATCTCTATTACTTGTGTATTTGAATGCTTCAAGTAGTCTTGTAGTTCTCTAAGCAACTGTTCTGCTTTCTCTCTCTTCTTTTCTGCCTCTTTGACTACCTGTGTTAACTTGAAAACTTTATCCTCTAGCTATGAGGTTCTTTCTTCTCCATGGTCTAATCTATTTTTTATGTTTTCCATTGCATCTTTACATTCCCTGTTTGTCTCCTTCATTTCCTTAAGCTCTGCCATATCCTTTCTATATTCTACATATCTCTTGTTGACTTTTGATTCTGTCTTTACATTTTCTTGTCCATTCCTTTTATTGTTTTTAATCATCCATATTTTAAATTCCCTTTCTGTTAAATCCATTAAATCTTTATAGGTGAAGTCTTCTGCAGTAGCCGCCTCATGGTTCCTCGCACAAGTTGCTCTGTTTTGGTTTATCATGTTGCCCGAATTTTTCTGTTGGTCTTTTTTCATCTGTTTTTCCTACTTGTTCACCTCCTTGTTCTCCTTTTTCCTTCTTTCTTCCTCATTTACTTCAAATTACCTTGTCTCAGAGCAGTCTGAACATAGCCAAACTCTTCCTTGTGCACAAAAATACAGGAGAACTTGCTCTAATGCATCAGATTT
Organism: Arctocebus calabarensis; assembly: GCA_963573935.1. NCBI lineage: Eukaryota > Metazoa > Chordata > Mammalia > Primates > Lorisidae > Arctocebus > Arctocebus calabarensis. Next base: position 16,275 of record CAUYON010008258.1, on the reverse strand, counting down.
CTACCACTCCGGATTGTATGTTGTATCTAGCTCACTACCTCCTGGCTGTGCTCCTTGAGTTACTACTCCAGGCAAGGTCCCACACCAGCTATGGCTGGATTCCTTCTTTGGAGAGCTCAGCTGAACAATCCTTCTGGCCTTCCATTTTGCTCCACCTCCAAACACTGCTATTATTAATTCATTTTAACTCTTTTAGGGGAGTTAACCAGAGAAAATCAGGTGCACATAGTAGCTGATTTGTGTTACATGTGTTGTCATCAGTTTAATTATTTGTGATCTGTAGTATTACAGTACCCTATTTAATGATGGTTTATTCTGCTAAGATGTACCCTACTTAATTCAATTTCTGCCTAGTGACAGAAATCATGGTAGAGAATAACCTCTAATGAGAGAGTCTTAATGATATGGAAGGTGGCTGAGATATAAAAGAAGGGAAAAATGTTGAAGGAAACTTGAAGTTTTCTACATTGTGTGTGTGTATTTTTTAATCACCTAATTTTATCACCCTCGGTAGATGGCGTTACAGCTCATAGCAACCGCCAACTCCTGGGCTTAGGCAATTATCTTGCATTAGCCCCCTGAGTAGCTGGGACTACAAGTGCCTGCCATAATACCTGGCCATTTTTTGTTGCAGTTTGGCTGGGGCTGGGTTTGAACCTGCCACCCTTGGTATATGGGGCTGGCACCCTACCCACTGAGCCATAGGTAATGCCCCATAGTATATATTTTTTATATATATAATATAGTGTGTATACACACCTATGTTATATACACATATATATTATGTAATATGATGTATTGATATGTATGATAAATATGCATTATATAATAATTATATATTACATACAGTATTAGATATGTTGTATATATGCAACTAATATATATTATAATAAGTACATATTAACATGTACTAGATATATTAGCAATAGTAGAATATATCACACTGGTAGGCAGTGGCTGATGCCTGTAATCCTAACACTGGGAGGCTGAGGTGGGTGGATTTGCTTGAGCTTAGGAGTTCGAGACCAGACTGAGCAATAGCAAGACCTAGTCTCTAAAAACAAAAGCCAGGCATTGTGGCTGATGCCTGTAATCCCAGCTACTCAGGGATGCTGAGGCAAGAGGATCGCTTAAGACCAAGAGTTCAAGGTTGCTGTGAGCTATGAACAAGAGTTCAAGGTTGCTGTGAGCTATGATACCATGGCACTCTACTGAAGGCAACAAAGTAAGACTCTGCCCCACCCCCAAAAGAATATACCACATAAACTCAAGTTTATATAAAAGGTAAACTTAAAGTTTAAAGAAAAATAATAAAATGAACCATCACTTAACTTCATCAGATTATGAAATAGAACTTTTATCAGTATCCTACAAGACCTTCTGCATGTATTTCCTTAATTGTGTCCCTCTCCCTTTCCACCAGAGGTAATCACCATCCTTTTCTATTAGTCATTCTGTTTTTCTTTATGATTTTGCCACTCATATAGGTTTCACTGACATATATATATTATTTAATTTTGCAAACTTTAATACAAAGAATAAATCTAGCTGTTTAAAGAAACTGTAATAATGCCATTATTAGATGACAGTTTCCAGGAGAAAATAAACTACTGTAGAAACTCTTGATTATAGTATTGCTTCAGCTTTCTTGAGTTTACTAAGAGCCTTGTCTAGGAAAATTAGTTGACATGGTCATGAATGACTTCTGGGTAACTTAAGTTCACCACAGTCAGGGAACCTGGCAGAACTATAGCATGGGCCTGGCAGATAATGAAAATATAGCAAGAATATGGTCAGGGCAGTATGTAGATCTAAATTTTCTACTTTCTATTGCCCATGTATGTTTAGTTTTCTGTGAGAGGAGATGAATATCCTCAGCTGATAAGTTAGTAATGGAGAGAAAGAAAGGAACATTGTTAACACAAAGCAAGGATGACTGATTTGAGCTTTCTGTCCTGGCTAAAAAGATGAGAGAGAGCAATGATCCTTGTGAAGATATCTTTAACTTATCTGTCCTCTGAATAACTGTGTTTCATCTCGACTTGTTTGTCTTTTATACATGAGGTGCACAACCAATGTTTTAGGGTTTTTTGGGTTTTTTTTTGAGACAGATTTGTCACCCTCGGTAGAGTGGTATGGAGTCACAGCTCACAACAACCTCAACCTCTTGGGCTTAAGTGATTCTCTTGCCTCAGCCTCCTGAATAGCTGGGACTACAGGTGCCTACCACAACGCCTGGCTATTTTTGGTTGCAGTTGTCATTGTTCTTTAGCAGGCCCAGGCTGAGCTTGAATCTGCCATCCTTGGTGTATGTGGCTGGCGCCCTACTCACTGAGCTACAGGCACTGAGCATGTTCTAGGATTTTTATTCATAACCCTCCTACTAGGGATCCATTTATTTCTCCCTGTGGTGGACCTTATGTTTTCCTCTTTCTTTTTTTTCTGACTCATATTGGTGAGGTGATTACTTGAGAAATGGGCTCATGGAAGTTAGATTTATTTTGAGTACTTACATATGTGAAAATTTCTTTATTCTTGCATTTAAATGACAGCTTGGCTGAATCTGTCTACCTGTCTACTATCTACCTATTTTTATATCTTGGTTGGAAACTTTTTCTAACCACATTTTCACATTTTGAAAACATTTCTTCACTGACTTCTAGTATTTAATCAGTGTAGCACCAAATTTACAATGGAATTTTGATTTTTTTTTCCTTAATTTTCTTTTGTAGGTGTTACAGTTCGAGTGCCTCAAACAACTACATATGTTGTAAACAATGGACTAACTTTGGGATCAGCAGGACCTCAACTCACAGTGCATCACCGACCACCACAAGTGCATACTGTAAGTATTCATGCTTGGCTTTATAAAACTCTAAACTGTGAAGCTATCAAATATTATTATAGTTAGTATTTTTCTTTAAAGTAGTTATCAAAGGGAATTGAAAGGTCTTTTTCCAGTAGAAATTTGAGAAAATTGACCATACCATTATGAACAAATATTTCTAGGGATGAAGAATATTAAGAAGCATTGAGTTTGCTTGTGGTATACATTGTACAAAAGCAAGTCTACACTTGGGGCTTGTGAAGTGAAATAGACTGTTTCTGACTCATGGCTAAATTAAGAAGGGGATTGGACACAATGGCTCATACCTTTAGTCTTAGTAGTTTGAAAGGCTGATGTGGGAGGATCTCTTGGAAGCCAGGAATTCTAAGAGCAGCCTGAACAACATAGATTCCCATCTGTACAAAAAATACAAAAATTAGCTGGGCATGGTGTACACACCTATAGTCCCAGCTGCTCAGGAGGCTGAGGCAGGAAGATTGCTTAAGCCCAGGAATTTGAGGTTACAGTAAGCTGTGGTGACCCCACTATACTCTACCCAGAGCAACATAGTAAGACCCTATCTCAAAATAAATATATAAATATATTAACTAAATGAATCAAGATCTTTTTTTTTTATGTTCTAACATTATTCTTTTCCTCCAAACCTTTACATACCACTTCTAGCTGCTCTTTAGACATCAATTTATTATTTTAAATAATCCAGTGGTAACAGGAAATCATTTGTTAAGAGATACCAAGAGAAAACTAAAGATTTCTTTTTAAATTTAGACTCCAAAACAATGTCATACTATCCTGTTACATGATTATGACAGTGATTAATATGGGATATTACATAAATGGAAATGCTGGCTTTATGAGAAAAGAGGGGAGATGGTAAAGCTGTCAGATATTATTGTAATTAGTTTTAACTTAAAGTAGTAAAGCTGATACCACTTTTTACCTAACAAATATCCTTTTCTTTTTAAAACTCATAGTAATTTATTGAATGCTTACCATGTACCAAGCAACAGTCCTATTAGGATCTGTGGCAAATATCCACTACTTTTGTTTGCTCCTAAAAGTAAGTTAAAATTAATCATAATAATACCTGATAGCTTTACAATCTCCCCTCTTTTTAGGACTATCAATAGACCTTTTTTTATCTTTTGTTATAGATGTGGCAGCTAACGTACAGAGAGGTTCAGTAACCAACCCAAGGTCTTACCTCTCAAGAACCCATGTGTTGCAGCTCTAGAACTTGTTGTACTCTTAACAGATACTGTTTTTCTTGTTTCATTGTAATAAAAAGTTATCATTAATGGAGCACACTACATACACAGGCACTCTACTGAGTTCTTGCTTTCTGTTTTTTTCTTTTTAAGGCCTTCTTCTAAATTCTCTACATGTATTGTTTTATTTAACCCTTACAACACTGTGAGAGTTTAAGTTAATATTCTTCTTTTGATAGAAAAGGATACTCTGTCAGGCGGCGCCTGTGGCGCAGCGGGCAGGACGCTGGCTCCATATACCAATGTGGTGGGTTCAAACCTGGCCCCAGCCTCACTGCAACAAAAAAATAGCCGGGCATTGTAGCGGGCACCGGTAGTCCCCGCTACTCAGGAGGTTGAGGCAAGGGAATCGCTTAAGCCCAGGAGTTGGAGGTTGCTGTAAGCTGTAACACCACTGCACTCTATTGTGGGTGATAAAGTGAAAACTCTGTCTGTACAAAAAAGAAAAAAAAAGGAAAGGATACTCTGTCATTAGTCAAGTGAGTATCAGAGCCAGATCTATTTAAAAATTCAGGTTGCCTGAGCTCAGCAGCTCTTCTAGAGAGTTTTCAGAGTGCTTCAAATCTAGCCCTATTAGGATCTAGGGCAAATAAGCCATTACTTTTGTTTGCTCCTACAAGTTAAGTTCTTTCATTCCATATTCCTTCAAAGGTATATATGTGAGGGTTGTCTGGAAATTATCTAGCCATACATATTATATTTTTTTGTTACATTAACAACAGCTGGATACTTTTGGACAGCCCTCATATCGCATAAATTTGTAGTGTAGTTTTGCAAATCTTATAACCTATCAGAGCTTTTTAAAATTTTATTTTATTTAAAAATATTTATTTATATTATATTTATAGTTTATTTAAAATAAGCTATATCTCACTGGAGAACTATTCTTTCTTTTAGTATGACTTTTAAGAACTTTATTCCCTTTCAGATTATTATGGGGATACATGTGTTTTAGTTATATAGTTTGCTATGGAAGGTTAATGTCAGAGTTACAGTTGTGTCCTTCACTCAGGAAATGAGTACTATGTGTATATGCATTGTCCCTGTTGGATAGGAATTTACCCATCTCCTTTTCACTCTCCCCCCCACTTGAATTTCATTGAGTCTTGCTTCCGTATAAGTATGTAGGTGTTGAGTATTGATTACATGTAGTGTTTGTTTTTCCATTCTTGCGATACTTCACTTAGGAGAATAGTCCCCAAATGTCTTTTTTTCCTTTGGATAAATAACTAGTAGTAGGATTGCAGGATGAAATGGTAGGTCTACTTCTAGTTTTTTGAGCGATCTCCACACTACTTTCCATAGAGGCTGTACCAGTTTGCAGTCGTACTACCAGTGTATGAGTGTTTCTTTTTCTCCACATCCATGCCAGCATCTGTTGCCTTGGGACTTTTGATGTAAGTCATTCTTCCTGGGTTATGAGATATCTCAGTGTGGTTTTGATTTGCATTTCTCTGATGATTAAAGATGAGCATTTTTCATGTGTTTGTTAGCTATTAGTCTGTCTTTGTAAGAAAAGTTATGTTAATGTCTCTTGCCCTGGGCGGCTCCTGTGGCTCAGCGAGCAGAGCGCTGGCCCCATATACCGAAGGTGGCGGGTTCAAACCCGGCCTTGGCCGAACTGCAAAACAAAAAAATAGACGGGCGCTGTGGTGGGCGCCTGTAGTCCGAGCTACTAGGGAGGCTGAGGCAAGAGAATCGCTTAAGCCCAAGAGCTGGAGGTTGCTGTGAGCAGTGTGACGCCACGGCACTCTACCCAGGGCGATAAAGTGAGACTCTGTCTCTACAAAAAAAAAAAAATGTCTCTTGCCCAATTTTTAATGGAGTTATTTGCTCTTGTTGATTTATTTGAATTCTTTGTATATTCTGGTTAACAGCTCTTTTGTCAAATGTGTAGTATGCAGTATCTTCTCCCATTCTGTAGGCTTTCTGTTTGTTTTGTTGATTGCATCCTTGGCTGTGTAGAAACTTTTTAACTTCATCAGGTCCCATTTATTTATTTTTGTTGCTGTGATTGCCAGTGAAGTCTTCCTCATACAGTCCTTCCCTAGCTTGATTGCTTTAAGAGTTTTTCCAACATGTCTAAGATTTTTTTTTTTGAGACAAAAGTCTCATTATGTTGCCTTTGGTAGAGTGCGGTGGCATCACAGCTCACAGCCATCTCAAACTCCTGAGTTTAAGTGATTCTCTTGCCTCAGCCTCCCGAGTAGCTGGGAGTTGGAGTTGTTGTTTAGTAGACCCAGGTCGGGCTCAAACCCACCAGCCTTGGTGTATGTAGCTGGCCCCCTGCTTGCTGAGCTCTGGATGCTGAGGCCACTTCTAAGATTTTTATAGTTTTATGTCTTAGGTTAAAACTTTTATCCATCATGAGTTAATTTTTTTTTTTTTTTTTTTTTGAGACAGCGCCTCAAGCTGTCACCCTGGATAGATTGCTCTGGCATCACAGCTCACAGCAACCTCTAATTCCTGGGCTCAAGCGATTCTCCTGCCTCCATCTCCCAAGTAGCAGAGACTATAGGTGCCAGCCACAACACCCGGCCATTTTTTGGTTGCAGCTGTCATTGTTGTTTGGTGGGCCTGGGCTGGATTCGAACCCACCGGCTAAGGTGTATGTGGCTGGTGCCTTAGCTGCTTGAGCCACAGGTGCCGAGCCTGTCATGAGTTAATTTTTATGAGGGGTGAGAGGTGTGAGTTCTGTTTCAGTCTTTTACAGGTGGCTATCCAGTTCTCACAGCACCATATATTAAATAGGGTTTCTTTTCCCTGGCATATGCTTTTTGTTTTTGGTAAAAAATCAGATGGCAAAAACAAAGAAACAAACAAAAAAATCAGATGGCAATGTGAAGATGGTTTCATTTCTAGATCTTCTATTGTATTCCATAGATTTACTTCTCCATTTTTATGCCAATTCCTTGTTATTTTGGTCAGTATAGCCTTGTAATATAATTTGAAGTCTGGTAAAGTGATACGTCTAAATTTGCTCTTATTTTGTATGATTCCATTGGCTATGTGGAGTCTTTCTTGAGTCCATATGAATCATAGAACTATTACAAGATCCCAAAATGACAGTATATTAATGAGGATTGCATTAAACCTGTAAATCACTTTGGTAGTATGGACATTTTAACAATATTGATTCTGCTAGTCCATGAGCAATATGTTTTTCCATCTATTCACATCCTCTGCAGTTTCTTTTTTCAGTGTTTCCTAGTTCTCTCTATAGAGATCCTTCACCACCATCCATTCTACTATAAAGGGGATTGTGTCTTTAAGTTGATTTTTTGCTTGACTATTGGCATTTATGAAAGCTACTGATTTATGCACATTGTCTTTATATCCTGTGATGTTGCTATATTTATTTATCAATTTCAGGAGTCTCTTGTTTGAATCCTTGCAGTTTTCTACATACAAAATCATATTGTCAGCAATAGGGATAGTTTGACCTCTTCTGTCCCCATTTGGAAACCTTTGATATCCTTCTCATGTCTGATTGTTCTGGCTAGGACTTCCAGTACTGTGTTGAATAGTAGTGGCAATAGTAGATATCCTTGTCTGGTTCCAGTTATAACCAGGAATACTTTCAGTTTTTCTCCATTCAGTATGATGTTGGCTATGGGTTTATCATAGATGGCTTCTATCAATTTAAGGAATGTCCCATCTGTGCCAATTTTCTTAAGTGTCTTTATCAAAAAAGAGTGCTGGGGTGGTGCCTGTGGCTCAGTGGGTAGGGCGCTGGCACCATATACAAAGGGTGGCGGGTTCAAACCTGGCCCTGGCCAAATTGCAACAACAACAACAACAAAAATAGCCGGGTGTTGTGGCAGGTGCCTGTGGTCCCAGCTACTCAGGAGGCTGAGGCAGGAGAATCACATAAGCCTAGGAGTTGGAGGTTGCTGTGAGCTGTGTGACACCATGGCACTCTACCAAGGGTGATAAAGTGAGACTCTGTCTCTACAAAAAAAAATAAATAAATAAGGGTGCTGAATTTTGTCAAATGCTTTTCTGCATCTATATTGAGAGGATCATATAGTCTTTGTTTTTATTTTTATTTATGTAGTAAATTCTATTTATAGATTTGCATATGTTGAACCATCCTTGCATCCCTGGAATGAAGCCTACCTGGTTGTGATGATTTTTGATATGGCAGCTGAATTTTGTTTGCTAAGATTTTATTGAGTATTTTTGCCTCTATATTCATTAAAGATATTGGTCTGTATTTTTCTTTTTGTGTTATATGTTTCCCTGGCTTTGGTATCAGGGTGATACTTTTTTTGTAGAAGTTGGGGTGGGCTCCTTCTTTCTCCTTGTTATAGAATAGATTCTGCAATATATGTACAAGCTCTTTGAAGATTTGGTAAGAATTCTGGTGTAAAACCATGTGGTGTGGGACACTTTGTGTTGGAAATTTTTTTATTGTTGTTTCACTTTTGGTGCTTGATATTGGTCACTTTAGGAGTTCTGTTTCTTCCTGGTTGAGTCTAGGGAGGTAGTGTGATTCAAGGAATTAGTTTATTTCCTCCACTTTTTCAAATTTCTGGGCATAGAGATTTTTATTGTTTTCAATGGTGATGTTTTGTATTTCTGTGGTGTATTTCTGTGTTATTTCTCCTTTTTTTTCACTTTTGACTGAGTTTATTAGAGTCCTTACTTTTTTGTTTTTGGTTAAGCTAGATAAAGGCTTGTTCGTTTTGTTTATCTTTTCAAAGAACCAGCCTTATGCCTCATTAGTTTTCAGTATGGTTTTTATGCTCTCGATTTCATTTAGTTCTGACCTGATCTTGATTATTTTCTTCAGTGCTGGATTTGGCATTGGTTTGCTCTTCCTTTTACTGGTTCTTGAGATAATTAATTACACTGTTGATTTGTGATCTTTTCTGATTTCTGCATGTGAGTGTTTAACGCAATGAATTTTCCTCTCAGAACTGCTATTGCAGTATCCCACAGGTTTTAATAGCTTGTGGCTCCATTGTCATTTTGTTCAAAGAACCTAATTTCCATCTGTATTTTCTTCCTGTTCTGTCATTCAGCAATAAGTGGTTTAATTTCCATGACTTTGTGTGGGGAGAAGTGTTCGTGTTGGAATTGATTTCTAATTTTATTCCACTGTGGTCTGTAAAGATACATGATATAATTTCTTTTTTTTTCTTTACGTTTGTTGAGGTTTATTTTGTGGCCTAGGATATGATCAGTCTTGGAGAATGATCCAGCTTATGAAAATTCCGTATTTTGGGGGTGAAATGTTCTATAGATGTGTATTAAGCCCATTTATTCTAGAGTTGTGTTTAAGTTCAAAGTTCTTTGTTTAATTTCTGTTTGGAGGATCTTTCCAGGTCTGTTAGTGGGGTGTTGAAGTCCCTGGATATTACAGTGTTGTTCATTATTTTGTTTAGATGAATCAAATTTCGTCTTTCTGTGCCCTTTAGAAATCTGGGAGCTCCTAAGTTAGGCATATACTTATTTTTTTTCCTTTAACCAATGTGTAATGACCATTTTTATCTTTTTTTACTTTTGTGGCTTTAAATTCAATGGTAATGGTGATAAGAATTGCAACACCTGCTTTCTTTTGATTTCAATTTCCATTTGCATGAAATATTGTTTTCCAACCCTGTATCCTGAGTCTGGATGTGTCCTTGGGGGTTTAATGAGTTTCCTGAAGATAGTAGATACTTGGCTTATATTTTTTTATCCAGTTATTCAGCTAATGTCTCTTTAGTAGGAAGTTCATTTTATTTATTTATTTATTTATTTATTTTTTATTTTTTTGAGATAGAGCCTCAAGCTGTCACCTGGATAGGGTGCTATGGCATCACAGCTCACAGCAACCTCCAATTCCTGGGCTCAAGCGAGTCTCTTGCCTCCGCCTCCCAAGTAGTTGGGACTACAGGCAGCCACCACAACACCTGGCCATTTTTTGGTTGCATCTGTCATTGTTGTTTGGCAGGCCCGGGCTGGATTCGAACCTGCGAGCTCAGGTGTACATGGCTGGCGCCTTAGCCCATTGAGACACAGGCGTCCAGCTGGAAGTTCATTTTATTGAGAGAATTCATAAGGGGGGCAGATTTTTGTTTGTCCTATTGTGTGGGACCCTGTCACTTTGTTTTATCACTTGGGACATTGTAGTATCTAGACTTTAACCTTTACTTTGTGGGTTGTTTTACACTGGTGGGAGTCTATTGTTCTGTTCAGTGTATAGTACAGGTTTGTGTACTTCCTCCAGGGCATGTCTAGTTGTGACAAAGTGGGAGAAGATTTGATTTCACCGTGAAATAGGTAATTTACTCTTGCAGGATACAGAATCCTTGGCTGGCAGTTGTTCTGTTTAAGAAGATTGAAGATAGGGGTTTATTGCCTTCTGGCTTGTAGGGTTTCTGCTGAGAAATCAGCTGTTAACCTGTTGGATTTATCCTTGTAGGTCAGATGTGGTTTATGATAAGCTGCTTGTAGAGAATGTTCTCTTTCATTTCATTTTTTGCCAGGTTAACTTCAATGTGTCTAGGAGATGCTGTATTTGAATTGAGTCTTCCTGGAGTTTGATGTCATTCTAGTCATTGGATGTCTGAGTCTCTGGAGATGTTTTGGAAATTTTCAACAATAATAGATTTAACTATCTAGACCTTCCATGCTTCCGGGACACTCTTTTTCTCCCTCAGAGAATTACACCTATAATTTATATGTTTGTACACTTTGCATGATCCCAAATCTTTCTAAGGGATTCTCTACTTTTGTTCTCTTCTTTTCTTCCTCTTTAAATGACTGGGTTAGCTCAAGAGCCTATCGTCAAGCTTTGAGATTCTTTTTTCTCTGTGGTTTAATCTGTTACTGAAACTCTCTGGTATGTTTTGAAACTTGCTGAATGCCTCTTTTAATTCTTTAATCTCCATTATATTCTTCCTAATTTTGTTTAGATCCTTGGTACTTTGTCTGTAATTTCATTAGTTTTTTTGAAATGTTTTTGGGGCTTCTTTTTGCTGGTTTAACTTTCTCTTCAATTCCATTCATCTTATTTGCCATCCATGTTCTGAATTAGGTCATTTCAGCAATTTCTTTATGGTTGGAATTTTCTGCAGCAACTACATTATGATCCCTTGTGGGAGCTGATCTATTCTGATTTTTCATGTTGCCAGTTTTTTTTTGCAGGTTTCTCATGTGTGGTTTCTTTTTTTAGCTCTAAGCTACAGGGTAAAGATGACCCTAAATGATACTTGGTATTATTCCTGTTGGTTTTGAATAGGAAGAGATCACTTAATGGCACTTTATCAGCGTTAACAACACCTATTGAATGTAGAGTTCATGTTCCCTTTACTGAGCCTAGCCATGTCCAGAGTTGAGGTCAAAGTTCAAAGCAGGACTTCTGGCTCTGCTGTGGAATCTCTGTAGTGGTACCACAGGTCTGGGGTGGGGGATGCTGGATGCTCAATTCAGCAAGTTCCAGAAAGGGAGGTTGGGGCCCTGGCTCCAGTGACCTGAACAGGACCTGGAATCCATAATAGGTTCATTGGGGGAGAGGAAGGATACCCAGATCAGTTTGGCAAAGCCAGAGGACTAGCTTAGAGGCAGCTGCCCATGCCTGGAGGGTGGAGCCTGAGCCAGCTGCATGGCAGACTGAACCGTGGCCTCTGTGAAACTGTGTCAAGTGAGCCTACTACCATGGGTACCAGCAGCCACTGGGTTATGGTATTCTCTGTGCCCTGCCAAAGTGGATATGTGGGCTGTTGTTGGCATATAGTAGCCAGTGGGGCCCCATCCCTACCTGTTCCCAGATCTGCCTGCCCTTCCTAAGAGAAGTGATTGGTTACAGGTTACTGGCTATTGTTAAAAGAAGCCATGAGTTGATCTGCTCCTTCTCTAGCCTGCCACAGGCTCCTGTGGTGCACCCGCAATTTGGCATGCCCTACCTGCTTTCTGTTCCTTCTATGGCCTCTGTGTGGTGGGGTACCTCCGCACAGAATTCAGGCTGGTTCCCAGACCAATTGTCAAGGGGATGTGAAGGCGGATAGTGCTGGCCACCTGGCAGCTCAAATTGCACAGAGATCCTCATGTGCAGTCTCTTTTCTGAGCTATGTATCTTCCTGTCACCTGTTTCCTTTGTAATCTTTCTTTTTTCCACACTCTTGGTTTCCTGTGTTCTCTTTGCCTTCACAGTGCTGTTTTATGAGTGGAATGATTGAAATGGCAACTACTGTTTGTGCTTCTCTGCAGTTTTCCTGGGAGAGGTTGATTCTCATCTACTATCATTTTTCCTCCAAGAACTTTTTCTTTTTAAAACAGAGTTTAACTCTGTTGCTCCAGGCTAGGGTACCCTGGAGTCATAGCTCACAGCAACTTCAAACTCTTAGGCTCAAGCTATCTTCTTACCTCAGGCTTCCAAGTAGCTGGGACTACAGGCGCCCACCACAACATCCAGCAAGCTTTTCTATTTTTAGTAGAGATAGGGATCTCACTCTTGTTTAGGCTGCTCTTGAACTCCTGAGCTCAAGCAGTCCACCTACCTCGGCCTTCCAGAGTGCTAAGATTATAGGCATGAACCACCATGCCCAGCCCAATTAACTTTTTAATGGATAATTCCAAACATACATGATAGAGAGAATAGTATAATGACCCCTACATACCTCTCACCCATTTTTAGCAATTATTAACACACGTTATTATCTTATAATATCTACATTGCCACCAACCTGTTTCTACAACTCATGTAAATACTTGATTATTTCTAAGCACATCTCTGATGTCATATTATTTTATCTGTAGAACTTCAGTAAAATCTTCTGCTTCAGTGGTATAAGCAATACAAAAACTCCTTTTTTTGGTTTTAGAAGCTTGCTGTATCTCCCTGGGTAGAATGCAGTGACATCAGTTTATGGCAGTCTCAAACTCCTAGGCCTAAGTGATTCTCTTGCTTTAGCCTCCCAAGTAGTTGACATTACAAATGGATGTCACCATGCCCAGCTGATTTTTTCCTTCTATTTTTGGTATAGATGGGGGTCTTGAGCTTGCCCAGGATGGTCTTGAACTCTTGTCCTGAAGCAATCTTCCTACCCTCGCTTCCTAGAGTGCTGGGATTATAGATGTGAGCCACTGTGTCGAGCCTAGAAACTCATTTGACTTAACTAGTATTGTGGTTTGAACAGACTCAGAATCCTAAAATTTTAAGAAATAGAAGGTATATTTAAACTATTATCAAGCCCCTTAAACTCCTATGCTTCCGCCAAAGATCATGGTTTCAGCCATCTTCTATTACATCTTACTAGTTTTATGTTATTTACTTGAGTAATTAAGTCATTTTAGGTGAAAAGATAATTTGAGAAAGGAAATACATGACTAGTATTCAAGTAAATCTTCAGTTTTCAATGTTTTATCAAAGTTTGGTTTCTAACTTTTTATTTATTTATTTTTACTATGGATTTGCCTTTTTTCATATGTGCATATTGCACTTTTTCCACTAGATAAGTTCATTTTAGCAATTCATTGAATTTTGCAAGTTTATTTTAGATTTATAGTCCTTGAATTAATCATCATCTCCTTTTTGCATGTTTGATATATGCAAGGCACTGGTTGGTACTAAGCTTTAAGAAAGCATGAAGACAGGGGTCTCACTCTTAGTGAGCATGGCTGGGTGTGTTGGCTCATGCCTGTAATCCCAGCATTTTGGGAGGCCTAGGCGGTGGATTGCCTAAACTCGGGAGTTTGAGAACAGCGTGAGCAAGTGTGAGACCCCATCCCTAAAAATCAGTAGTCCCAGCTACTTGGGAGGCAGAGGTAAGAGAATAGCTTGAGCCCAAGGGTTTGAAGTTACTGTGAGCTACGACGCCACAGCACGCTACCCTAGGTGGCAAAGTGAGACTCTATCTCAAAAAAAAAGAAAGAAAGAAAGTATGGAGATTTAGGAAGATGTTATCAGACCTTCACAGAATTCACTAATTTGTGCAAACTATTTAATGAAATGCGTATTAAAACTTTTTTGTTAGATAAATTTCAGTTAAGGTAATCGTATTTATTTTCTGACTTCTAGTATAAAATCAGTGAGCAATAATAAGTTCCACTTAAAAGGAAAGATCACTCATATACTTCCTGGCTCCCCCTCTTTTTTGAAGAAATTGTTATTTTGTCATCTTGACCCTTTCCAATTCTTTATTGGACTTCATTTGACATGATATTCTTGTTCCACTCTGATATCAGAAGATATCTGATACTTTTTTTTTGTGCTTCTCATTCCATGACAAAATGTTAGTTGTTGAGTACTAGCATAAGAGAGGGACCTCTCTCTACTGGCACAAGTGGGAAGAGTTGACTTAAGTGGAAAGGTGGGAAATGAAGAAATACAAAGCAATAAAAGATGGGGAAAGGGACACAAAGAAAGGCAGAAGCCAAGAGCTAGGTTAGTATTAGGAGGGCTGATGCAGCTGATGACTGCAGCCAGCTACTGAACCGTGGAAAAAGCTTTATTTATATAGTATCTTAACAACATTGCATAAACCCTAACACATGGGGTAGAGATAAACCTTCAATAACAAAGTATACATGGGTTATGTGACTTCTGAAAGGTGAAAGCAATGTTGTTAAGGGAGCAGAAATGGTTGGGAGTCATTCCCTGAGGATTACCCAGGCTGTGGGGGCCCTGCCAGTCATAGCCCACTCTCCACATATCCTACGTTTTTATTTTATATATTTTCTAATTTGTGAATAAACAATTTTAGCTGGAGGAGTTGCTTGACTCTGCCTCTACAGAAGACAAAAATGTCTTTAGTCAATTGAGCACAACTACAAATGTAGACCCATGCATAACAAACATGACAAACACTAGTTATCACTAGGAAAACGTCTCAAGAATGACTGGCTTGCTATAATGTTGCTCTAGCTTCTTCAGTAGTTCCCATGTCAGGAGCTTCACACTCCATGATGTCTTGACTCAGAGATGAACCTCCTGGGGTGTCAGTCCAGTTTCTTCAAGAAGTTCTGGCTCCATTCATGGAACCAACCAGGGCTGTCCGCTGTTCTAAGGAAAATACAAACATATCCTTTCCCTCATATCAGAACAAGGTCAGGCCACATACCAGTTAGATGATCTTTCCATAGCACCTCAAGATGTTAAGAATTAGGTGCATTCCAAAAACGTTCTGCTGCTATGTACCTGGATCATAATTGACCTGGTAAAAGACCAGAAGGGAAGGGGGGGGGGGTCACACCAAAATTAGGAACAGATGGTAAGTAAAACATTTGTTATCTGCAGGATGTAGAGGAATAGTTCGTAATAATGAGTGGGGGAATCCTGTATCAATCCTCCCTTTCCAGATAGATGCTCTAACTTCCATTAGGGGAAAAGGGGCGCTGACCGCTCCAAACCGCTTCCTGCTGAAGATGGACGATGATATAGGGGGGCAGTTAAAGGTTCCTCAATCTTAACTCCAGAGGTAGGTAACTTTCCCAAGCTTGTAAAATTGATTTGCTGATAGGCTTCAGGTGGATATAAGCCTGAGCCCCCTCCCCCCCCGCATCCCCCACCCAGTAAAGGGAATGTTATTTTGTCTGCCTGTTTGGCAGCCTAATTGGCCCACTCTAACCTCCACAATGAACAATCTCCTCCAGAAAGGCAAGCCTTAGCAACTGACTTCCAGTCCTCAGGAGGGAGAGCCTCACCACTCAAAGTATCTACCAAAGTCAAAGCAAAAGGAGCTGCGGGACCACACCAAGTATACACCTTTCCCAACTCCCCAAACGCCTCAAAAGAAAGACACTGATGTTCTCTAATACAACTGCCTTGCTGATCTGCAGCCTCTGGCACTGGGAAGTAAGAAAAGCCATTTAGGATGACAGGCAAGGAGGGGGACCTCCAACCTCCACCAGAGGCTCCAATTGCCAAAAAGGCTGGACAACTGCTGAGGAGACACCTGTGCCTTGGTGTCTCCTTCAATTCACACTTAGGACTAAATGTGGAACCCCCATCTCCTATGCCTAGATCAATTTCTTGTGAATTTCCTAGGCCTCAAGTTCATGAATGGACTGTATCCATTCATTAATACATTCATTCACCTTGCCCCTGGCGGAAGGGACTGTATTCATTTGTTTCCTGGCCAAGGAACCCATACACCTATATATACCCTGAGACTAAAGGCCTAAAGGAGGAGATGAGGAAAGACTGGGAGAGAAACGGAGAGAGCTTCT
>CAUYON010008256.1:0-15373 GCA_963573935.1 Arctocebus calabarensis | reverse complement strand
GGGAGGGATGACCACCTGCAGGAGCAGAGGGAGGGCTGACCACCTGCAGGAGCAGAGGGATGGAGGGCTGACCACCTGCAGGAGCAGAGGGATGGAGGGCTGACCACCTGCAGGAGCAGAGGGAGGGCTGACCACTTGCAGGAGCAGAGGGAGGGCTGACCACCTGCAGGAGCAGAGGGATGGAGGGCTGACCACTTGCAGGAGCAGAGGGAGGGCTGACCACCTTCAGGAGCAGAGGGAGGGCTGACCACCTTCAGGAGCAGAGGGAGGGCTGACCACCTTCAGGAGCAGAGGGAGGGAGGGCTGACCACCTGCAGGAGCAGAGGGAGGGCTGACCACCTTCAGGAGCAGAGGAGGCAGCCTCAGAGGAAGCGGGGAGGCCTCAGCCTGGGACCCAGGCAAGGGAGCTGCAAGGCAGGGTTAGAGCTTAGCTGAGTGCTAACACCACACGTGGGTTATGAAGATCACAGGAATCCGCAGAGCTAGCAAATGGGAAAATTACAGTCGGAACAATCGAAAGCTAGTGTTACGTAAGTTTGGCCAAACATCTCAAAGAAAACATGAAAGTATGAAACAATAACAATACATAGAATCGAATCCTATGAAACAATAACAATACATGAAATCAAATCCTATAAATTAAATTATATGGTTATTTTGAAACCTCACGTATAGATATGTAATAAACAACGACACCACTGTTCCAATAACTTGGAAATACAGAGTTTTCAACTGAAACGATTTCTCGTTTGTTGCTTGTTCTCTCTCTTCCCTCCCTTGTCCTGGAAATGCCTCCCAGTCAAGGCCCAGAAGGAAACACGAAGTGAATATGATGGATTATGGGGATAAGAGAACCGGCGGGGTTCCACTTCCCATTACCAGAATTGCACAGGATGCAGGCAATATACATTGCTCGATGCCGTTTAAATCTAAATAATGTCATGTATCTTTACTTTGTAAAACCAAAGCAAGCGTGGCTTTGGCTTTGAGCGAGAAGTCCACTTTTCCTTCTCCAGAGGACGTGGGATGGTCCTCTGCACAAGGGCAAAGGTGAGGTAGGGAATCCTCCTGCCCCACAGTCCTGGGCGAAACAACCACGTCTCACCTTGGAGGTGCCCCTCGGGTTCCCTTGACACTCAGTGACGTTCCTGCCTCTCTGCCTTATTCTGGGGGGAAAGTGGGAGTCTCTTAGTCGGCATCAGGGCTGGGGAGGTTGAACTGGGAGGAGCTGGGAGTGGGCAATATAATCTCATGTACCCAAGGCAGCCCTGTGTCCCAGCCCTCCCTGAAACCCCACCCCTGCATCACCAACGATGTCCGTGAAACCTCACCCCTGCATCACTAGCAAGGTCCCTGAAACCCCGCCCCTGCACCACCAGCGAGGTCCCTGAAGCCCCACCCCTGAGTCACTAGCGAGGTCCCTGAAACCTCACCCCTGCATCACCACAAGGTCCCTGAAGCCCCGCCCCTGCACCACCACGAGGCCCCTGAAGCCCTGCCCCTGAGTCACCAGCAGGGCCCCTGAAGCCAGCGAGGTCTCTGTCCAGACAACAGCATCGCCTCTGCTTCTCGGCCACTGCCAGCACCTCGCACACTGCTCCTTCCTGCAGTTCCCACCTTCTATTTCGCATATTGAAGGTTTGCGGGACATTTTTTGTCAGTGCAGATTCAAAGACACCTTCAGACCTTGGATTTAGGAAAAGGCCGTGCTTTGGAAAAGCAATAATAGTTTCCTATCTCTGAAAGATGAATAACATACTTTTTCCAAAAGGAGAAAAGCTATCTGTTTGATTAGTCATACTTGCTACATTAAATTTTCAATAGCTCCTTAAAAAAAAAAACAAAAAAAAAAACTCTTCACTGAAAATGGAAATCTCATGAGCTATAAGAAAAATATTCCCAAATGGAGTATTTTTCTAGCCTGGTTAAAATAGTTGATAAATGGTTATTTAAAAAAAAAACAACTTACACATATATACACCGTGAATTTCCTGGCAGCATAAAGTTGATATGTTCAATAATAACACTACAGGCTATAAACTACTGAATAATGCAATATGCTAGAATTACTTCCATTTTCTGAATGATAAATCCAATTTAATTAAGTCTGATTTTGAATGCTGTGGACTTCAAATGAGTTTTTAAAAATATCTTCCAACTGCTTACCAGCCTTTATTTAGCATGCCATATTTTGGATGCTTTGTTCTTAAAAAATACCAGATTTATTATCCAAAGCACTTGCAGAAAAGAAGAAACATTTTCCCCACTGAATCGCTGTAAGCAAAGATCATTTTTCAAGTTAATGAAGTCTTAGTATTTTCCAAATAATGCTTAGCGAAACATCAAAAGAAAGAGCAGTAAATACCCTTCCATGTGCAGACAATAATGGATGTAAATATTTTTCACTAGATATTCATAAAGATAGCAGCTATATGCGAATTTACACTGACAAGCTTAAAATCCCCTTATACAGAGGACTTGTCACACTGGACTAACTATAATTTCAAAGAAGCCCAGACACATACAGTCGATTGTGTTGAGAAAGATGATGTTCTCAAAAATACTGTTAGTTAACAAAACAAAAAGTAGGTGATATAGAGAGTTATTGTATAACCTCAAAATCTATCAACTTCCTGGGGAAGCATTTTCATTGGGCCCTGATGAAATCACCACTCATCAAGACGGCATTCTCTGTAGAAATTTAGGGGCAGGGTCATTAACAAAGTTAATGAAAACGCTCGCAGGGCCTCAGGATGTTCTCATTGTGGGATAATTCAGATTGAATGATGTGTCACAAGTCTTGTTAATTATTTTGGAAACAAAAAAATATATAACTTTCAAAGTACCATTTCATATTGCCTCTAAAATTTAAGTGTTTGAGACAGCAGGACATTTCGTTTTAGAAAGCACTTCATGAACATGACACAATTCATTTCGGGTTTAGAGCCCAAAGACTTGAATTTTAGTCTGTCGCTGCCATGTATGTCGGATAGTAGAGTAAATTTGATAACGTGGATAGTAGTTATGTGTAGACGCAGCATTTTCTATGTGACATGTTCTGTTTTTATGTAAAGTGCTGGCATTATAGACACGTTTTACTAAGCGCCTTCAGCAGCCCTTATGGCAGTATTATTGCCATTGCAGAAGAGGAGAGTGTGGCCCATGAAGACTATTGATTAGTCCCCAACTGATCCAGCTCTTGAACCAGAACCTCTGTTCTTGGTCTGTGGCGCCAACATAGCAGGACATGGTGGGACGTCACTCACACAGGCCTTAGGGGACAAAGAGACCCTGCACCACAGGGTACCTCATGGCATCGTAGGATGACACAAATACTAGCTTTTATATAACAGTGGCCATATTCATAAAATCATAATGCTCAAGATAAATGTGAAAATAAAGCTTTATCACTTTGTTAATGAGAAGATGAGTTGGAAGGGAGCCCAGCGCAGTAACTGGTTGCTGAGCTCTGGATCCCCCATAGCGGGGTGTCCACCTTTGCTCTCGTGTAAACCTGGGCGCACTGACTGGACAGGCCAGCCCTCAACTCAGCCACACAGGGATGAAATTTGACAGATTGTGTCCATAACTACAACGCAGGATATATATTCATCAGAAAAGACGTGGTTAGTCTGAAGGCACAGCGAGTGGGGAGTCACAGAGATGGAGGTGATCACTGGGACTCGTGATCAGGTAGGGGGAATAACACAGTGGGTAGGGTAGCAGGCCTCGCAGTCCGCTCAGTGTGATCTGGAGACATGGCTTGTATGCCTCTGCCTGACTGTCACAGTATCCAGCAGGGATGAACCCTGGCGCACTCCAGAGCAGGTTCCTCAGACACCAATTCCTAACATGAGATCTGGGGATAATACTGCAGGAAAGAGCAGCATAAAATTATTTTAGCATTTAGGAAGAGAACCTATTTAAGGTTTAGCTAACCCAGGATATACAGAAAAGGAGTTTCCTAAGTGGGCATCTGTCTCTCACACACAAGAATGTACCACGGCAAGGCATGAGGTTCAGTTAGGCATCTTGGGTCAAATGTCTTCAGAAAGAGAATGCATCACCAAACAGACTCTACAAAGAAAATGCATCAGCACATAGACATTGCACAGAGAATGCATTGCCACACAGACATTACACAGAGAATTCATCGGCATAGAGACATTACACAGAGAATGCATCGGCATACAGACTCTACACAGAGAATGCATCAGCATACAGACATCACACAGAGAATGCATCACCAAACCAACTCTACACAGAGACTGCATCGGCATACAGGCATTACACAGAGAATGCATCCACATAGAGAGATTACACAGAGAATGCATCGGCATACAGACTTTACACAGACAATGCATCGGCACACACACATTACACAGAGAATGCATCGGCATACAGTCTCTACACAGAGAATGCATCACCAAACCGACTCTACACAGAGAATGCATCGGCATACAGTCTCTACACAGAGAGTGCATTGGTATAGAGACTCTACACAGAAAGTGGATCGGCAAACAGACTCTACACAGAGAGTGCATTGGCATACAGTCTCTACACAGATAATGCATCGGCATTGAGACATTACAGAGAGTGCATTGGCATACAGACATTACACAGAGAATGCATTGGCATAGAGAGATTACACAGAGAGTGCATCGGCATACAGACTCTACACAGATAATGCATCGGCATAGAGACATTACACAGAGAATGCATCGGCATACAGGCATTACACAGAGAGTGCATTGGCATAGAGACATTACACAGAGAATGTATCGGCATACAGACTCTACACAGAGAGTGCATTGGCATAGAGACATTACACAGAGAGTGCATTGGCATAGAGACATTACACAGAGAATGCATCGGCCTACAGGCATTACACAGAGAGTGCATCGGCATACAGACTCTACACAGAGAGTGCATTGGCATAGAGACATTACACAGAGAATGTATCGGCATACAGGCATTACACAGAGAATGCATCAGCATACAGACATTACACAGAGAATGCATCGGCATAGAGACATTACACAGAGAATGCATCGGCATACAGGCATTACACAGAGAGTGCATCAGCATACATGCATTACACATCTGTAATTCATTACACGTAGTATTCCTCAGGGGCAATTATAACCCAAAACAGTGAGATGAGTCATGTATTTTATCTTACAAATCAGGTTAAGGAACTTAAAGTTGATTACACTGAAATCGCAGAAGTGAACACTTTGATTTCCTGTGTGTTTTGTTGCAACTTCTATGAATGATGCTATAGAGTTTAAGGGATAATGAATGTCAACTACATATTCCTGATGTGCTGCCTAAAGAAGTCACTCAATGGGTGATACTAACCCCTAGAATAATAACAGCATCCCAGTCTCTAACTGTATCGTTTACCCATCACATGGGCAGGACTCGCATGCCCATTGCAGTTAAGACTGCCTGAATGGGTAACGGGCGTGTGGTCAGGTGAAAGCCCAGGCTGGGTGACCCTGTGTGTCCTTATTGCTCCAGAGCTGCTGGAACAGTTCTTGCTCCCACAGGGCTGTTCTCTTGTCTTCTGCAACTTGCCCCAACCAAGGCAGTGGTACATTTCATGCAATTGTAGGGAATGCATGTGAAATTACCCCAGAATTGCGATTTAGAAAGGACTGCTTTATACCCTTGTTCAAAACTGCCACCTGAAGGGTAGCTGCCTTAATTACCAACGCAGAGAGCAAGGCCAATAGTGTTAGCGGACATAGCAGTTTGATCTGACAAAAAAGCTTCTTCCCCAGATCCTTTCTAGCTAAAATTACCTTGTTTTTAGAAGCCATTTTCAGAAAATGGCTTTCCAGATTTCCTCACAAGGAACAGCTGACCATTTCTGGAATGTGCTTCCAAAGGAAGTGGGTGATATAATGTCAATCATTACTTTTCCCAGAGACTTACAATTTTGGATTTCTACTGGAAAATAAGGTAGTAAAATCAGTTTAACATTTCAGGATTCGTTTCCTCATTTGTCAAATAAGAGGCTAGAAGATATGAACTAAGAACTCTTTGTTGAAAAGTCTTAATATTCACTGATTTATTAAACAATAAAAAAAAGAAAGAAAGAAAAGAAAGGTGTTTCAGCCTTCCCATCGAGTAGCAGTGCTGAGGATACGACTGCAGACCCAAACCTATCAGCCTGTCTACTAACAGTATCATTCATTTAGTCGGCTCTCTCACTAGGGCGTGATTGAAAATTAATTCAATTAAGGAGGGGAACTACGGTGCTTTCATCATGTTACCATTCTCTTCATCATAAATAAAGCACGCTGAGGAAACACCTGCACTGTACATCAGCACCTCACAAATACAAGAGATGGCCTTGTTTGATATGTGCCTACAAATATTTTAATTAGATTTTTTTTTTTTTTGAGACAGAGCCTCAAGCTGTCACCTTGGATAGAGTGCCGTGGCATTATGGCTCACAGCAACCTCCAATTCCTGGGCTCAAGTGAGTCTCCTGCCTCCCAAGTAGCTGGCACTACAGGCGCCCACCACAATGCCCAGCCACTTTTTGGTTGAAGCCACCATTGTTGTTTGGCGGGCCCGGGCTGGATTCGAACCCGCCAGCTCAGGTGTATGTGGCTGGCGCTTTAGCCCATTTAGCCACAGGCACTGAGCCTTTAATTAGATTTTAACCTCTACTTTTCCTATTGTATATACTTCAACTCTAGTAGCTTTAGAATATTTTCACTGGGCAGAATATTGTACAAAGTTTTTATTTGTACTAACTCTCTTCTTTAAAATTATTACTGTACATAGTTAACAGAAGACCTTTTAAATCAACTAATTCATTTTTATTTGCTAACAAGTTTGATTCATTAATTAATATAAATAATAAAAATTAAGTGAAAACAAACAGTTCTGCAAGTCTTTCTTTTTTGTCCATCAAATAGCTATTATTTTTTCTCATAGTAAACGTGGCGATTGGGTAATGAAATTTCATTTCACCAGGAATCCTTTTAATGGTTTGGAATTCTAACCCTGAACACTCATTCACATGGTGTTACTAGCACTTTATCTGGAAGCAAATTTTCCTAATCTCTTTGGAAGCCCATGTGAAAAGTAGTAATCTACACAAATACCAATAGACACTCAAGGTCTGAAAATTAAGTTCTGTAACTCACCTAGAAAAAGTGCTGCATTCTTCTTTGCTGAATTTCACTGAGATCAATGTCAAGGCTACGCCCGGACACCAGTGCCTAGTCCACCCTTTAGTGCAATTTTGGACCTCTTTGTCTTGAAGGTCCATTAGAGCGGTTGAGGTCTGACAAATGAGCTTGTGGCGCTGCCACCATGTGCCTACATGGGCAGCACTGTGCCAACAGCTCGGCAAGGTATACCAGTGTTCACAGCTGTGTTTGTGTGGTTGTGTGGTTCTGTCTTCCTGAGCAGTGCTCTTGATTATTGGTGCTGTGTGATGGTTGTTCCAGAAAGTGTTCCCAAACTGCTTTGAATGGTGGACGAGGCACCAGTGTCCCTACCTGGCTTCCCAAGGAGAATACGTTGAAGGTGACTATAACGATATTCAGCAATGAGGTATGTAGCACTTTTTTCTAGGATGAATTCACAACCTTAATTGTCAGTCCTCATATATAAAGACTTTCCCTGACTTGTGTGGGTGCAACTTATGACTTTTTCGCTTTATAAGAGTGTAAAACCATCTCAATTTTAACCTGTAAAAATTTTGAATTTTGATTTTTACCTGTATGCCATATATGATGTATTCAATGATTTATTATAAAATAGACTTCATGTTATACATGAGTTGCCCAAACATAGACTAATGTAAGTGTTCTCTGCAAGTTTAAGATAGGCATTGACATTGGTAGCACTGTATAAACAACTCGGTAAGTTTTCATAACCTTGGCATATCAGTTTCTCACAACTGTGTTCAATTGCACTGTGGCAGTATCTTGCTGAGTGGTGTTCACTATGGTTGCATGTTTTCCTGTGCAGTCAGGAGAATGTCAGAACTTGAATTAGAGCAACAAGTGAACATTTGTAAATTTCTTGTTAAACTTTGCAAGAATGGAAGTGAAATCATGTACATGTTAGTCCAAGTTTGTGGAGATAATGGCATGAGAAGAATGGCAGTGTGTAATGGATTAAGCATTTTTCTAAGGGAAGAGAAAGTGTCACTTAGTAAAGAGAGGTAAGGGAAGCCAGTAACGAGAAGAACTGATACTAACATTGCAAAAATTCATCAAATTTTGAGTCAAAAGTGCTGGCTGATTATGAGAAGCATAGCAGACCAAACAAACATTGATAGAGAAATAGTTAGGACAATCTTAACTGAAAATTTTGGCCAAGAACTCATGGCTTTTGCATCACAACAATGCACCAGTTCACGTGATACTATCTGTGAGGAAGCTTTTAGCCAGTTAATTAATAACTATATTGTAACACCCTACCTACTTACCCCATCTGGCCCCCAGTACTTTTTTTCTTTACTCAAAGATAAAGGAAATATTGAAAGGAAGACATTTTGATAACATTCAGTACATCACTGGTAAAAAGATAATAGCTGTGGTGATTGTTCTAGAAAAGGAGTTACAAAATTGTTTTCAAGGATGGATGGGTGCTGGGGTCAGTATTTCCCAAGGGTGAGTTCATGAACTTAATTGTCAGATCGTGTATATTCCAAAATATGAAAAAAGAATTCCAAAATCTGGAACACTTCTCTTCCCAAGTATTCCATCTGGAATACAAAATATGTATTCCAAAATATGAAAAAAGAATTCCAAAATCTGGAATACTTCTCTTCCTAAGCATTTCAGACAAGGGCTACTCAACAAATAGTACTTTGTTGAAATACTATACACGTTGGTATATTATCATTTTTTGTTGTTGTTCATTAAATGAATGTATCATAATTTATAATTGATGGCTGTTAGGACTGTTTCTATAATAGCTTAATGCTGTGACAAATGAAAACTACGTAAACGTATGTCTCAGTGGACACAAATGCCAGCAACACCCGGAAGTTGAGTTGCAAGGTCCTAGGGATATGCATGATTAGCTGTAATGGGCACTACAAGATATTTTCCAAGCTTAACCCTCTCTCGGTGACGTGAGAAAGGAGCAGCCGCTCTGCTTCTCTACCAGCACTTGCTATGGCTAATGGCTAATTTTATTTATTTATTTATTTATTTTTCATTTTATATTTATTATTATTATTATTATTATTTTTTGTAGAGACAGAGTCTCACTGTATCACCCTTGGTAGAGTGCCCTGGCATCACACTGCTCACAGCAACCTACTACTCCTTAGGTTATTCTCTTGCCTCAGCCTCCCAAGTAACTGGGACTACAGGTGCCTGCCAGAACGCCTGGCTAGTTTTTGTTGTTGTTGTTGCAGTTTGTCTGGGGCTGGGTTTGAACCCGCCACCCTCCATATATGGGGCTGGCACCCTACCCACTGAGCTACAGGCACTGCCCACTAATGGCTATTTTCTGTGTGTTCATTTTAGTTTTTAGGTCATAGTATTCCACTGTTGTTTAATTTGTATTTCTCTGAAAATTAATGGTGCTAACCATCTTTTTATTTATTTATTCAATATTTGATATCGGCTTTGTGAAGTGGCTATCAAAGTTCTTTTTCTGATTTTTAAAATTTAATATGTGCATTTCAAAATCTTTGTAAGTATAGAAGCGAGTCTCTTTGTCAGATCCATGTTATGGATAGCTCCTTTAGTCTGCGGCTTACATTTTTCTTCCTTGGTGATAATTTGGTTGAACAAAGGTCTGAATTTTAATCTAGTACAAATTATAGTTCTTATAATTTTTTTTGCTCTCCTATTAGAAAACTACAGTCTCCTCCAAGTTTTGGAGGCATTTTCCTATGCTTTCCTTTTTTGTTTTCCTAAAAGATCCGTCGTGTTTTTATATTGCACAAAGACATAAACAACCCTAGAGCCATACTAGAATTTATTTAAATGACAATACAAATAAATGTTAATCTAATAGTAAAATTTTTATTTTTATTATACACTTGGCCCTTCATATTCACCAGGTCCCCTTCTGCAGATTAAAGCAACCTTAGATTGGATATATCTTTTTTTCAGCTTTGAATTGTTTCCTTTTGTAACTCCAGTTGAGA
Source organism: Arctocebus calabarensis (assembly GCA_963573935.1). Classification (NCBI taxonomy): domain Eukaryota; kingdom Metazoa; phylum Chordata; class Mammalia; order Primates; family Lorisidae; genus Arctocebus; species Arctocebus calabarensis. Next base: position 5,232 of record CAUYON010008256.1, on the reverse strand, counting down.
GAAGCTAGCTACATCAAGTAAGGCTGAATTGTTTGGGGCCTGTAATTTATCTCAATTGTTAATTTGCCTACTTAAAATTAAGGTCTTGGTTTGTTTTCCCTCATGTCAATATTTATCTGCTCCACCACCAAGCACCACTTACTGAAAAGACTGTCCTTCTCCCACTAAAATGCAGCAAAGTCTTTATCTTCGATCAAGTACTTGAACAGTTGTTGAATTTATGCTGTAATCTTTATTCTATTCCATTAGCCCACTTGTTAATTTTTTTTGCACCAATATAAAATAAAAAATGGTCATTTATACTTTACAATAAGCTTTAATATATGGAAAATCAAGTTTTTTCTTCAATTTTCCTTTCCCTACTGTAGGTCATTTGCATTTTTATATATATTTAATAATCAGCCTGTCCCCCCACACACACACTCTCACCTCTGCCAGGATCATCTCAGAATTTAGATGAATCAATAAATCAATTTCAGAAGCTGCTGCATTTTAGTCCTGAGTTTTATAATATGAACATAAATGCATTTCTTCATTTATTTGGGTTTTTAATTTCTCTAAGTGAAATTTTGTGAGTCTTCACAATAGATATAGAGTCTTCTAAATTGTACATTGGACTCATTTCTAAGTAGTTGCATTACTTTATTTTATCTTATTTTATTTTACTATTTACTTACTTAGGGTCAGGGTCATACTCCCTTGTTCAGGCTGAGCACAATGGTCCAATCATGTTATTTCACTGTAACCTGCAACTCCTAGGACCCAGGGTTCTTCTGCCTCTACCTCCTGAGTAGCTAGAACTGCAGGAGTGCACCACTTCACCTAGATATCTTTAATTTTTTTTTTTTTTTTAAAGACAGGGTCGTGTTATGTTTCCTAGGTTGATCTTGAACTCTTGGCCTTCAATGATCTTTCCACTGAAGGAGCTAAGGAAATTTTGACCCCAAATATGACTATTTGTCATAACGAATATCTTGAATTAAAGGCCATTTAGGACCCAAAATCTTAGGAAGGGGCATTCCTTCCATGTACACCGAACCAGACTGACTTGATCTAAAGATTGAAGGGAGGCAACTGACTTTTATTAGTAGACCTGGCCCAGATCATTAAAACACAATACCTGTCTCAGGTTAATTAATAATTCCATCTGTCCCCCATCTATCATCCTCCCCAGAAAACACTCACTGCACCTGTCCTTCCTCCACCTGCTCCCCCTCCCTTCTGAAAGAAGGTATGAAGGTATCTGACCCTCACAGACATTGAGGAATCACTCTTGTAGTTTCCCGCCATGTGCATGGTATTTGGGAATAAACATTTCTCTTATTAATCTGTCTAAATTTCGAGTTGATCTTTCAGTGAAATTTTAGGAGGAAAAGGGCAAGTTGCCATGAGACCACCTTGGTCTCTAGAAGTGCTGGGATTACAAGTGTGAGCCCCTGCACCTGGCCCAAATTGCATTTTTAAAGTATCATTTAAATATACCATTTTCAGTTGTCTGTTGATAATATGCAGGAATACAACTTATTCTAGTATACAGGCAGTCCCCAGGTTACAAATGAGACAGGTTCTATAGGTTTTAAGTTGAACTTGTACATAAATAGGAAAAGGTACGTTTGTTTACCTATTGCTTGTGATAGACTCTGTTCATAAGTGTGAGTTGTACATAAGTCAGATGTTGGTAACTCGGAGACTGTATTGACTCTGCCCAGCAACCTTGCAAAATCTCTATGTGTACTCAAGTGTAGATTAGTATATTGCTTTTGATTTTCACATACACAGTACTATCACCTATGAAAAATATGTGCTATGTTTACACTTCTTCAATTGCACTTTTATACTGTCTTACTGAATTGGCGCCTCAAAATAACATTGCATGTAAGTGATAGCAGCCATCTTGTCTTGTTTCCAAATTCAAAAAGAAAATATTCACCTAGTTCAAATTGGTAAAATTTTATCTCCACAAGGTTTTCTTAGATTGTGTAAATGGAATGTATCAGATTCAGAAAGTTTTCTTGTATCCATTGTTTACTAAGAGTTTTTTTGTTTTGTTTTGTTTTTGAGACAGGGTCTCACTTAGCCATGCAAGTTAGGTGGAGTGCAGTGGTGATGATACTGGGTGCCCCTTTCAGGGATGGACAAGAGCACACACCCCCATTTTCCAGTCCTAAACAGACCTTTTCTCTCCAAACTGCACTCCCAGAATGCAGGTACAACAGGAAAAAAAAAAAAACAATTTTTCTAGCATTTCCTGTCCCTGGAGCTGGAAGAATTGCATATTTCATTTAAGCTGGACCTTTTCTGGAGTGGAAGCCCCTGTCCCTTCTCCTCCTTCCCCCTACAACCAGCAGAAGGAATTGAATTCCTTTGTTAATACCCCCATTCAGTTGCTAATCAACGAAGAAGTCAGGCAAGTCTTGACCAAGTGTAATTCCCAAAATAGTATAAAATGAAGACTCTAGGGGGAGGGAGATTTCTCACTTGGGTCCACCCTCACACCAGAGGCTGGTACCTTGCTTTCCATCTCTCTCTAGCTAATAAATCTTATCACTGGTCTCTGTCGTCCATGGGTTCCTTCTTTGAATTTCTGAGACCAGGGACCACTGCAGAGAGAAATTCCAGCAACAGGGTGATCATAGCTCACTGAAAGCTCAAACTCCTAAGAAATTGGGTCCAGTGATATTTTTCTGCATATGCTAAACTGAACATTTTTCTTTTCTGCTATTTGTTAGAAATAGACAATAACATTTATTAGTTTTTATCTGTTACAACAACCTTATATTTCTGGGGTATATCTTTGGGTATTAATAATATTTTTTATTTTTCATATATTTGTTTGGTTCTGCATGCTAACTTTTCAGATTTTTTTGCATACACATTTATGAGAGATACTGTTTTTTTCTGTAATTTTCTTTTCCTGTGACATCCTTGTTAAATGTTTGAAATAAGATGGCATTATAAATGAGGTGGGAAGTATTTCCTCATAATTTCTTTATCAATTATTTTAAGTTTTGATTGATACATAATATTTGTACACACTTAAAGTATAACTTCATTATTTCTATTCTCTGGAAATATTTTGTAGAAGATTATTACTATTTCTTTTTCTTTTGAAATCTTACATTTTCATTGCTAGTGACATGTATATAATGATATGGAAAAAATTCTCATGATATGTACCATACATATTCGAAGGGTCAGGAGAAAACTTCTAAATACGGATCAAAAATGTTTTCACATAGTAAACGAGAAAAATCTCATGAATGTTATGTCAATCAGGTTGATAAAAATATTTCAAGTTGTATGTGAAGCCCGCACACTGTACCCCATGATTGAACTAATGTACACAGCTATGATTCAATTAAAAAAAAAATTCTCATGATACAATATTAAACTGAAAGAAATCAAGAGTCATTAAGTGAGTATTTATCGACTGCCTGATACACATTAAACAATGTGCCAGGCACCAATGCCAGGTTTATTTGATAGCTTTATAAAGTGGTCACTGACATACAATAAACTGTACATGTTTAAACTGCACAATTTGATGTTTTTGACATATACAAACTTCCTGGGACCCATGACCCTGGTCAAGGTAATAAGCGTATCTATCGCCTCCAAAAGTTTCTCTTGTAATTCCTGCCTGCCATCAACAACTGCCCCCCATTCCCAGGCACACACTGACCTCTGTTGCAGAATAATTCACATTTTGGGGGGTTTATAAGAATAGAATTATGCCATATGCATTGTCTTTTACTGTCTCTTTTTCCTTATTTTGGAAAAATTCACCAAAGAAGGTCCCAGGCCTGGACTTTTTTGCCTGTTTGTTAGAGAGAATGTTTTCTTAATTTCTGGTTTAAATTCTTGAAACTTTTAAAATTCATCACATATTAATTTGAGGAACTGTGTTTTTTAAGAAATTCATCAATTTCATCTAAAGTCATCATAAAGTTGTTAAGTTTCTTATAATGTTTTTAACATATTTGATATTTGTGCTGATTTTTTTTTTTAACCTTCCCGGGCATTAGCAATAGGCATTTTCTTTCTCTTTCTCTTCAGTATTGCTAGGAGTGTCCCGATGGCTGCATCTTCTCAAGGAAGCAACATTAATTTTATTGTTAGATTATTTACCATTCCATGCCTTTTCTCTATGTGTTTTATTTTATTATTTTCTGATTTATTGTTATTGAGTTTCTAATTTTGTTTCTATGCTCTTGAAGTTTAATTTGCTGTTGCTTTATTAGCTTCTTGAGATTGAATCTAGATTATTGATTTTTGTTCTTTTTTCCATTTCTAAAAACTGTCATTAAAAGAATAATCTTTCTTCTAAATGTTGCTTTAAAGAATTTCACAAATTTTGATATGTCTTATTTTCATTTTTGTTCAGCTAAAATATTATCTATCAATTAACACATCCTAATTGAGTTAGGGTTATTAAGAAATGTACAGATAATTTGCAATCTATTTGGGAAGTTTTATTTTGTTTGACATTGATTTCTAGTTTAATTCCATAGGGGTCAGAAATACTCTATGATTTTAGTCCTTTAAATTAGGTGAGGATTTTTTTTTCATGCCTAGAATATGGTGTGGTTTATTAAAGTGCACTCATTCTGATCCTTAGCATACTTAATCCTTTATGTGGTAATAAAGTCAAATTTTTGTTCAAAATTGTTTAAACATTTCATATCTTTTGTTCTTCTCTGTTATGATAGCAAATGTGTTCATTTCTCCTTGAATTCTGTAATCTTTTGATGCATATGTTTAAGTTATGTCATTAAGTGCGTAATTATTTAAGATTGCCATCTTTCCGTTTTTAGGTTGATAGTCATTATGGCGAGTCTTTCTTCAACCCTGGTAATGAGTTGCCTTAAAGTCTGCTTCTGGATGTGTCCATAGTTTATGCCCTTCTATTATTTTTTAATTTTCAGCTTATCTAAAATCATATATGTAGAGTGGATTTTGTTTACAAATGGAAAGTTGTGTTTTTTAAGCCTTCCAATGTGACAGTCTTTGTTCTCAATCCAGCTCTTAATTTGGTTGATGTTTAATGCAATTACTACTGTAGTTGTATTTGAATCTACCATCTTGGTCTTTTTAATGTCACAGTCTTTATCATCCTTGTTTATATCATTATTTAAATCTTCAGAAATATTTATTGGTACAAAAACCTTGTATATTTTTTCATGTGTCTGCAGGCCATGTGCCAGTCTTCTTCAGAGAAGTTTCTCTTCAAGT
>CAUYON010008253.1:0-18333 GCA_963573935.1 Arctocebus calabarensis | reverse complement strand
AGGAGGAGGGGGTCGGGGAGGAGGAGGGGGAGGAGGAGGGGGACAGGGAGGAGGAGGGGGAGGGGGAGGGGGACGGGGTGGAGGAGGGGGAGGGGGAAGAGGAGGGGGAGGGGGAGGGGGAAGAGGAGGGGGAGGGGGAGGGGGACGGGGTGGAGGAGGGGAGGGGATGGGGAGGAGGGGAGGGGATGGGGAGGAGGGGAGGGGATGGGGAGGAGGGGAGGGGAGGGGAGGAGGGGAGTTTCTCAACCTAAGCATTAAAGACTTTTTAGGTCAAACAGTTCTTGGCTGTAGGGGCCGTCTTACCCACTGCAGATGTTTAGCAGCGCTCTGCCCTCTTCCCAGTAGATGCCAGAAGCATCGTCCTTCTATACACCCAAACGCAACAACCAAAATGTCTCCGCAATTGCCAGATGCCTTTAAGGGCAGTGAAATAACAAGTGACTGAGAACCACTGGAGTAGAGAACTACTTCGCAGCGTAACACAAGCAGGCTGGAAGCTTGTTGATACTTCAAATTTAAAGAACCAACTACCCCACAGAGGAGCTAATACAGCTAGGGACCAGAAACCAGGGATGTCTAACCGCCAAAAATCAAGATTCCAAAGGAGCCACTATCTCTGGAAAATGTCTTTGCCCTGTGAAGAAAGTAAAAATACCTAAACACATAAATACACAGATAAGTAGAAAAAATGCTGGCAGTATCCCAAAGCTGCATCTAGAAATGCAAAGTCCAACAGAGCTTTCCGAGATGATGAAGACGGTCTATACGGCTTGTCCAGTTCCTGTAGCCACTAACCACACATGTGGTACTTGAAATGTGGTTAGTGCGACTAAGGAACTGAATTTTTTATTTAATTTTAATTAGATTTATTTTTTTTCCAAAGGCATAATTTTTTTATTTTTTGAAAGAGAATTACATGGGGGGGGGGGTTGAGGATTGTGTGGAGTTTCTAAAAAAAAATTATTTCATGTTAATACGAGGGTACAAATGACTAGGTGACAGTGTTTGTGTTGGTTAAGCAGAGTCCTTGCTGTAGTTGTGTCTCACACCCAGGAGGTATGCCACTAGGTGGAAGCACAACAATCCCCGCCTTCTCCTCCCTCCTCCCCTCAACTTAAATTACATTGAGTTTTTCTCATGTGTGGAGTATGTACTAGTTTGTCTACTGGCTTCACATGAGTATTTAGTTAAATTTGAATGGCCACATATAGCCGGGGCTACTGGAGGACACAACTCAGATCTAGACCTTGCTATCATTCTTCCTACTGTGTTGTTGTTAAAGAGCAACAAAGAAAGTACATTCTTGGCAGAGGTTTAGGTGTCTTTTCTTCTGGCAATCTGAATTCCAGGGTAGGAAGATCAACACCTGCTCCCGATCACGCCCAGGCCAATGCTTGAAAGAACGAATATATTGCCTCTTGCTTGGCTTTGCTTGCTATTTTCCATTTCTGCATCCTTATCTCATTTTTGTACCACCTCAGTCTTTCCCAAAGTCTAGAAAGAGCTCCTGGTCTTCTGTTAAAAAAAAGCATCTAACAGTAAAAGGGGACCAGTTGCTCAGGAAAGACAGAATTTGTAAAAGGAAGAATTATCTCATCCATCTGCTTTTGGTTTTTTTTTTTTTTTTTTTGATAGAGTCTCACTCTGTTGTCCTCAGTAGAGTGCCGTGGTGTCACAGCTCACAGCAACCTCTAGCTCTTAGGCTTAGGCGATTCTCTTGTCTCAGCCTCCCGAGTAGCTGAACTACAGGTGTCTGCCACAATGCCTGGCTATTTTTTTTTCTTTTTTTTAAGCCTGGCTATGTTTTTGGTTGCCATTTGGCTGGGGCCAGGTTCAAACCCATCCTAGGTACATGGGGCAGGCTCCTACTCACTGAGCCACAGGCATCACATGCATCATCCATCTGCTTTTTAATTAATTCTCTCCCAGGTAGAATGTAACATCCATGCAAGTAGGGCCCCTTTCTGTCTTTTTACCACTGCATCCCTTGCACCTGAAACAAAGGCACATACAAAGTAGGTATTAAATAATTCGTGAACTAATAAATAGCAAGAATAGTGCTCATGTGCCAGTAACCACAGTGCTTTAAATATATTAACTTATTTAAACCTCATTATAACCCTATGAAGTATGTGCCTTTAACTCCATTATGAAGTATGTTTTATTATCCTCATTATTACAGATAAGAATATTAAAACACAGCAAGGCTAAATAACGTGCCCGAGATCATCCAGATGGCGACAAAACTATAATATGAATCCTACCACATGTGGAGCTTACTCCCTTACTTAAGCTGTGCTAAGATATTAATACATTATCTACGGATTTTTAATAACAGAAGCATCGAAGCTACTCTGCACCCTGCCCCTTATCCCCATTTTGTTGTATCAGAAACTCAGCATACATACAACACATCTATGATGAGTGACGACATGATGACATGCTACCGGCAGAGAGAGTGTAACATCATACAGAGGAATCATACAGAGCATCATACAGAGCAATTTGGCCCACACACGGCTAAATATATGTGCACACAAAGGCCACACATTTCACACAGCTAAAGGAAAACAGCATAGGCTGTGAAGATTTTAACCCCAGTAAAAAAGTAACGGGCACCCCAGGCAGATGGAAGGACTTGCGTAAAACCAGAAGGATGTAAGGTACAGAAGCAAAGTTGGGCTGGAGCTAAGGAAATTTAGAGAGTGATGGGGAGGGGAAAGCAAACCAGCATGAGACTGTCTATGCTTGTGAATGTCATGCTAGTTTTCAGGCTCTACCACCAGCAGTGGAACCCAACTCCACTGTATGGCAGGGCCAAGAAAGGGGTTCGGCCCAAAATGATTCCACAAAATGGGTGAATGACACATGGGTGGGAACTGAGTGCCCCAAATTTCCCTCAGCCTGATGAATACATCCCCATGAGCAGATGAAAACTGGAGTCACTGGAGAAAGATCAAATCAGATAGAGAATGACATTCCTTACATCTGCTGCTTTCTCAGACAGATATAAGAGGAAGCTCCAAGGGCAAGGACTCTGGATTTTTCTTTCCTATTCTAGCAGGTATTGAGGGACAGCTTCCTGTAACTAACTCTAAATGTTTGCCAGAGCCAGAACACTACCTTTCTTTACCTCTTTGCCTATTGTCTCCCATAAATCCACTTCCTTTACCTGATCCTTAAATAAAAATATTACCTGCAGCTTAGGATTTGATCTCACATTTACTCTTCTTTAACTCAAATTTAACCACCAAATCTTTACTTCCAACCTCAATCTAACTCAATCTCTATTTACTGTGTTATCTACATGTTACCACCAAGTATTTGAAATGTGGCTGGTCTGTGGGTGGCGCCTATGGCTCATCGAGTAGGGCGCCGGCCCCATTTACCGAAGGTGGCAGGTTCAAACCCAACCTCAGCCAAACTGCAAAAAACAGAAAAATAGCCGGCCTTTGTGTTGGGCACCTGTAGTCCCAGCTACTCGGGAGGCTGAGGCAAGAGAATCGCCTAAGCCCAGGAGCTGGAGGTTGTTGTGAGCTGTGTGACACCATGGCACTCTACCAAGGGAGATAAAGGGAGACTCTGTCTCTACAAAAAAAAAAAACAAAAAATGCTCCAGATTTGAAAGACCTAATATAGGGAAAAAAAGTAAAATAAAATATCTTATTAGTATTTTTGTTCTATTATGACAGTATTAAACGTATATTTATATCAAAAAACATTTATACTGAAATGATAGCAGTTTGGATATATTAGGTTAAATACATTATTGAAATCTGTTCACCTATTTGTACATTTTTAATGTGGCCTCTAGAAAATTTTGAATTACCTAAATGTTTTATTTCTTTTTCTATGGACTATCTTTACTAATTCAGTCCCTCAAATGCAGCAAGAAAAACAAGATCCACCACTAACAAGCTCTATGACACCTCTGTGCCTCAGTTTCTTCACTTATAATTCAGAGATACTAATTGTGATAAAGAGGATGCTAAAGGTAACGATGAGAGTTAACTCCTTTAGTCTTTGTAATATCCCTATGAGGTGATCATTCCCATTTTACAAACAAGCAGAGAGACACATAGATAAATTAAATGACCAGCAAAAGGTGATGTGTTTAATAAATGGTGGTGCCCAGGTGGTCAGCTCTAGGATACTTACTTTTATCTCATTTGTTTATCTTTCACACCTACCTTGGAAATGTTACAAAAATTCAATGAGTTAATTTAGGTATAACATTTCAAATAGTTCCTGACACACAGTAAACTCTCCTTCAGTGTTTATTATCATCTTTATCCCTGCCACTCACCTATTTCCCATTTTTCCTATAGATAATAACCCTTCTCCCCACTTCCCAGAATCAAAACTTCAGGATCATCTTTTAACACTTCTTCCTTCTCCATCCCCTAAATCTAATCAGGTCCTCCAATCTTTTCCTAAAGTGTTTTTATGGCAACTACTCCTCTATTTCCACTTATGCCCAGACCTTCATCCCAGTCACAATGGATGAATTAATAGCAAGAATATAAATAGTGCTCATGTGCCAAGGAGGCTACTAATCTATTTATTCATTCAAACCTCACTATAACCCTGTCTAGTCTCCAGGCCTTCTGCATCTGCTGAAGAAATAGTGTCTGCATTTCTTTAGCAGACCAGTCTTCCTGGATTACTAATCCTATCCTGTGATCCGACCTTGAAAGGAGTGTGGGTTCTTCACACTTGCACCTATCAGTTGATTTCAGCACATGAGAGGGAGAGATTGAAGAGGAGAGAAAAGACTTTCAAGGCTCAGAAAATTAAAAATTCTAGCCTTATCCAAACTCTCCCACAAAATCAAGTCTTAACTCTGCTGCCGAAACATTGGCAACAGCATAACCTAGCCTCACCCTACCATTCAATCTTATCTCCACTCCCCAACAAAAACTCTTCAGAGCAGTCAAACAAGTCTTTTCACTGAAGTTAAAATAATAATTCTTATTTGCAGCACTTATTCACACAGTTCTGTTCTGCCTCAGAAATCTGAGATCCTGCATAAAACTTCCCCAAAACACCCACATCAAACTCATCCCCCTTCTAACTTGCAATAAAACTTCAAACTTAGGCCACTCACTGTGGTACCCAAAGACATATCCATCACCTGGCAAGTGCCACTTACAACTCTAGAACACAGCAGGAACAATCAGAAGGAAAGCATGAAGTCTCACATCATTCATCTCCATGACTAGCACAGGTAGAATACATACATATAGAATATTTGGCAAATTGTATGTCAATGGACAATGTAACTGAAATTATCTGTAAATACGTTAATTTAGCCAATCATATTTAACTAACCTTAAGGTAACAAGAGCAACACTAAATGTCAGTTTCAAGGCAGTGGTTTCATAGCACCTTCAGATAATCTTCTTTTCTCATCAAAACAACCCTATGAAATACACTATTATACCCTTACGTCAGCTGCAGTTCAAATAAGTAAAGTGAAAAGATGACACAGCTAGCCGGGTGTTGTGGCGGGCACCTGTAGTCCCAGCTACTCGGGAGGCTGAGGCAAGAGAATCGCCTAAACCCAGGAGCTGGAGGTTGCTGCGAGCTGTGTGATGCCACGGCACTCTACTGAGGGTGATAAAGTGAGACTCTGTCTCTACAAAAAAAAAAAAAAAAAAAAGAGAAAGAAAGAAAGAAAAGATGACACAGATAATAAATGGCAAAGCTGAGAATAGAGAATAGGCCAGGAGTCAGTTCTGGGCCATCTTTTATCTCCTTCCTCTCCTCACTTTCTATGGAGGAGTCAAATGACTAAAAGGAGACAGGACTCAGTAGACAATCCTTTATGATAGCAACAAGTCCAGTAAATTAATGACTTCAAAAGAACATCTGCCTGAAATAGCTTCTTTTTTTTTTTTCTTTGACTCATCCAGGGTAAGTAATGATTTGGAAGAATGCATTTAGACCTCATGAGTCTACTGGACTATGAAGCAAAAATTTCCATCTAAATCTTTCCAGAGCTCCAATCCAAGTTGGACTTTTATAAAGTAAGAACAAGGCTGTTTCTTATCACAGGATAATTTAAGGTAGGAAGCAACCTTCTGTGGACACAGCACTTGACACAGTCAACGGGCAGTTGTTGCTAAACGTTATAAACCATTAGTCTTCCCACACCTTACCGTCACTAGGAATGAAGTCTTCAAAATTCTTATTTGTGAAGACATTCCAATTTAACATAGAGACACAAAGAACCTCAGTTCAGAGCGGTCTCAACTCGTGAATGGCCACATTGTTGGGGACTCTCTCTTCACACGGAAACTCAGAATGGAAAGACACGGAGATGGAACCAAACCTGGGCCAACCCCACTGGCAGGGCCAAGGAAAACCAGGAACGTGTCGACGTCTTTGCAGACCTTCAGGCCACTCCAAGGGATGCAGGCAGCTCCCTCGCCGCCTGCAGCCACCACCTCTCTTGGGAAGGATTTTCCTCTAGATCTGAACTGAGCCGAGAAGCTAGGGAAGGGGCGTTCTTCCCGCGGACGGCGGGTTGGACTGCATGGAGAGCCCCAGCCCCAGCCCCCCACCCTGCGCCGCGGCCCCGCAACCCACCTCCGCGATCCGGGAAGGATGCGAAGGAGGCAGGAGGGGGGCAGCGGTTCCGCAACGAGCTGCAGCCGGAGGCTCCCACATCAGTCTCAGCTCCTCGCCCTCTCGCCCTGTGCCCCCACTCACCCAGTTCTGCGCGTTATTGCTCAGTTTGACTTTCTTGCACAAGCTCCCGGGTATTTCCATGGCCGCGGAGCGCGCGGGTGCCGGGTTTTCGGCTGCGGGAGGGTAGCAGGAGAGGGGAAGGCCGGCGGGGGCGGGGCGGCAAGGCGGAGCCTCCTCGCGACGGGGCGGACGCGCGCTGACGTGCCTGCGCACGCGCTCGTGCTCGTGGCCCCCGAAATGAGTCAGGGACGGAGAATGCAGGGAAGGGCGAAGCGGCAGGCGGGAACCGGAGGCAGAAGCTGGGGGCGGAGCTTCAGCGCCGGCCCTGACGCGAGCGCGCCCGATTCTCCACCTCGATCCCGGGGCAGAGGCGGGGCCTGGGGAGCGGTCGCGGAGCCTCCCGGGCGTCCGGGTAGGTCTCCGGGAGCCGAGCAGGCGCAGAGGCGGGGAGGCTGTTTGCCGGAGGTCGCTGAATTCTTCCTCTGCAAGCCGGGCCCCCAGCTTCCTGTGTTCTCTGTCTGTACCGGTGTTGTACCGAGCCAGTATTTTAAAAATGTTTCCCATCCCACGTAAAGAAAAGAGTTGATTACTGAGCAGGTCGTTTTACTTAACTCACAATTTTCAAAAAAAGGCAATGCCTTATTTCTTGATAGCAATAATTTCTTAGCTTGGATTAGTGATGATGTGCAAGGTGCCTCCTTCCCAGCTTGGAGACTCAGAAATCAGGAGATATCTTTGCAATACTTATTAACCATCTAGGCCAAAGAAAAGGTGCTTCTGTATTACTAGCTACTCAGAAAATCCTTAAGAGGATACAAAGTACATATTAAATATTTCGTGAACTAACAAATAACAAGAATGGTGCTCATGTGCCAGTGATGTACACCTATTTGGTCCTGCTAAACATGGTTCCTTATCCATTTTTGTGGTGCCTGCTATGACCATCAGCCTTAACATTCAGATTAACAGTGATTTGTGCTATGAGGAAGCTTTAAATACTACTTCTCAGACTGTCAAGGCTATCAATACAAAAACTAAGACAAGTTAGAAAAAACAGTGATAGAAGGGCAGAGCCCGTGGCTCAAGGAGTGGGGCACCGGCCCCATATACCAGAGGTGGCAGGTTCAAACCTGGCCCCAGCCAAAAAAAGAAAAACAGTGATAGAAAATCAGACTACTTACTACTAAAACATAGGGCCATGAGTGCCAAGATTTCAAAGATATATGTAATTTTAATTTATCACATAATTAATATAAAAAAATACAAACTAGGGCGGCGCCTGTGGCTCAGTGGGCAGGGCACCAGCCCCTTATACCGAGGGTGGCAGGTTCAAACCCGGCCCTGGCCACACTATGACAACAACAACAAAAAAATAGCCGGGCCTTGCATTGGGTGCCTGCTATTTGGGAGCCTGGGGCAAGGGAATTGCCTAGGCCCAGGAGTTGGAGGATGCTGTGAGCTATGTGACACCACTACTCTATGGTGGGCGACAAAGTGAAACTCTGTCCCTACCAAAAAAAAAAAAAAAAACTATTTGGCAGCTCCTGTGGCTCAGTGACTAGGGCGCAGGTCTCATATACTGAGGATGGTGGATTCAAACCCAGCCCCGGCCAAACTGCAACAAAAAAATAGCCTGTCATCCCAGCTATTCGGGAGGCTGAGACAAGAGAATCGCCTAAGCCCAGGAGCTAGATGTTGCTGTGAGTTGTGACACGACAGCACTCTACAGAGTGTGATAAAGTGAGACTCTGTCTCTTTAAAAAAAAACAAAAACTGTTAATACGATCCAAGACATAACTCAGAGAGAAGGATCCTTTGACACTGAACTACAAAAAATGGTGGTCCTCCACACCTGACAGTAACTGACTACACCAGACAATAGTTGGGGGTAGGGCTCCTATTAGGCCTCCTTAAAGTGCTGCTATGCACAAAGCCTGCCTACTTTCCTGTCCTTCTGTTTCTTATACTAAATTCCAAATAAGAGAGTTTATGATCCTGTTGTGCCCAGCTCAAGGGATCCCCTACATAAATCACTGAGAGACCAAATCCGATACAAAAGCAAGAGGTTTATTCACAAGCCGGGGCCTGGGGGCCTCTCACACCCTGATGCAGCAGGAAAATGGAGAAGCCCCGGCTTCAAAAAGGAGGGGGTTTTTAAGGGTACAGAAAGGAAAAAGGGGTGAGCTGATAGAGGTGTAGGGGACTGAGTAATACTTGTCGTTGGCTGGTCTGGGAAGGAGCTGCTATCACTCCCGGGAGACACAAGGACGAGGGGCGGAGGAGGGAGTAAGTTACTTAACGCTTTCGGCATGTAACTACATAATGAAGGCTGAGGAATAAGATGGAGTTAGTTTTAATAAAATGGAGTCAGCTTGGTCTTTACAATCCCAAATTTAATACTTTAAATCATAGCCATTATTTCCATGTAAAAAAAAAAAAAACCAACCTGGGGATCCAGGTTTTTTATTATCCTAAATAACCATTACATACATGGGCACTGCTGGACAGGCCCTTGAGGGAGGATGAGCCCCTGTGGTGCAAACTGGAATTGTTCATTCATATACAAGGCCTTCTATTACAGGTAAAGTTAAGAGAAGGGACTGCTCCAAGGACCATGGTGCCCAGGTACCTCCCAGGAGGATGAGAGCCGGGAGGCCGGGGACAGGGCCTTGTGGCAGCAACTCACAAACCACCTATGTTCTGGGGAGATCACAGGGTGTTCTGCCAAGACTTAGATCAGCTTCAGGGTACCCTATGCAGGGCACCCGCACCTATGTGGCCTCTGTGGAGCAACAACACGTTGTGCTCCTCTGATATCTGTGCAACACTGATATCTGAGGGCCCTTTCTCCTCCACCCCAGCTTCAGACCTAGAGTACTAGCTAAACATAAATTTAGTGTAGAGTAAGAATACTTTGAAGAGATAACCATTTTAAAATAGAGATATTATATAACCTTGTAACCAATGAGGAGAAATCCGTTTAATATATACAATGATGATTAATAATGATGCAGGACAAGGCAGCCTCACGACCTGCCACCTTGGCCCTGGCAGTGCTGATGCTATGGTGGATGGAGGAACCAGCTTGCTGGAAGAGCCGGACACCTGCTGGGGAGGCACTAGTGCCTTGCTGTCTCCTCCTCACGCTCTTCTGGCTAGTCCATTTCATGTAAGTGTCCAGGGCCTGAGCCTTCATTGGACTGGTGGCTGTAACTGAGGAAGACCCGCACCCTAAGAGAGCAAAACCACCCCCTGGGACTATATAAACCCTTGAGCAAAGAGCTCAAAGACAGACCTCGCAGGACCTTGGAGTGGGAGCAGGAGAGCTTGTTCCCCCCCCTGGGTCCTCTCTGCCAGGAGGTTTGGTTCTTGTAGCTGTTGTAATTCTTGTTTTCTGTAAATAAATCCTGACGTACTGCTGATCCTGTGGTCCATCGATTGGAGGAATGAATTGCGGAAACCAAGAACCTGAAATTCCCGCATCAATAACATTGCTGATACCTGCTTTTCTTATACAGAAAAGCTCTTTAAGGAGATATCCTAGCTGTTCTCCAAAATTATTGGCTTTCTTATAAATAAAAGTGAAATTGTTGATCTCTCATCCACTTCTCCATTGATTAGCTTGGGTGACAGATGAACTCATTGGCCTGCCAACCATAGTGAATGGAAATAACTTGCTAGATTTTTAGGTGTTCTACCAATTATGTGACCTAGGTAAACAACATAACTTACATGGACCTCTGAGTTCTCATTTACAAGATAAGAGGGTAAAAATGGATAAAGGTATCTTAAGGGATTTTTTCCTGGTTTAAAATTATTCTAGGTTCTTAATTTAGGTGTCATTAACACACGAAAATAGCAATTTAATAAAAACCACAAATTGTCTTTGCACACCTTACTATATGTAAAAAAAAGTGTTAATAATTTCTACATGTTGGCTCAGCACCTGTGGCTCAACGGGCTAAGGCGCCAGCCACGTACAACTGAGCTGGCGGGTTCGAATCCAGCCCGGGCCCGCCAAAACAACAATGAGGCTGCAACCAAAAAATGGCCAGGCGTTGTGGCGCGTGCCTGTGGTCCCAGCTACTTGGGAGGCAGAGGCAGGAGAATCACTTGAGCCCAGGAACTGGAGGTTGCTGTGAGCTGTGATGCCACAGCCCTCTATCCAGGGTGACAGCTTGAGGTTCTTTCTCAAAAAAATAAAATAAAATAAAATAATTTCTACATGTTAAAGTTCCTGAGTAGTAATTAATGGGATGCAGCACATATTCTTTCCTCTGATTCTTTTAGTCTAACTATTATGGGATTTACCGATGTTCATGTTAAGGGTCTTATCAGATCTTTTGTCCATCTTTTAATTCAGTTTGTTCTCTTATTACTGAGTTTTACATGTTATCTATTCCATCTGTGGCATTTTATTTTTCATATCTGGAAGTTTAACTTGGCATTTTTTAATGTATCTTCTATGTAACATGAGCAATCTTTCCCCTACTGTTTTGAACTTAGGCAACATAACTGTGTTAATGTCCTTTTCTAGCAATCACCTGTTGCAGCTCTTTGTATTGACTTAATTCTCCTGTGGATCATATCTTCCTCCTTTTTCCCTCTTCTTTTTCCTTATTAAAAATTATGAATTATACCTTGTTGGATGCTGCATATTTTTGTCTTCCTATAAGTAAAATATTATTGAGCTTTGTTCTGAGTCACAGTTACAGTACTGGGAAACAGTTTGATCTGTTCAAACCTGGCTTTTAGCATCAATACAGAGTACCAGAGTAGCCTTTAATATGGGGCTAATTTTTCCCCACCAGTCGGAATAGCCTTCTGAGTACTTTGCCCAATGTCAAGGTTTTTCACACTGGCTGTTGGGAACATCATCTGTTTTTTTTTTGTAGAGACAGAGTCTCACTTTATCGCCCTGGGTAGAGTGCCGTGCCGTCACACTGCTCACAGCAACCTCCAGCTCTTGGGCTTAAGCGATTCTCCTGCCTCAGCCTCCCTAGTAGCTGGGACTACAGGCGCCCACCACAGCGCCCGGCTATTTTTTTGTTTTGCAGTTCGGCCGAGGCCGGGCTTGAACCCGCCACCTTCGGTATATGGGGCCGGCGCCCTACTCGCTGAGCCACAGGAGCCTCCCAGTAATGCTTTTTTTTAATAAGAATAATTGATTACAATTTTTCTAAGGCAGTGGTTCTCAACCTTCCTAATGCCGCCGCCCTTTAATACAGTCCCTATGGGTTGCGATCTACAGGTTGAGAACTGCTGCTCTAAGCCATGTGAAATGTATGTTGCTTTGTTCACATGCTTATTACATGAAATTTCCTTTCTTAATCATTGACTTTGATTTTAAGAGGTAGGTAGAGCAGAAATTATTTTAAGAGTACATTGTGAGATTATTAGGTACAAAGTTTATTTACCTACTGGATAAATATCAATTTTATATCTTGTAATTAGGTGTCTTACTGATAATTTATTTTGTACTTATTGAGATAGTAGTCTTATTAATTTTGTCTTAAATGGCATGGACTATTCATTCTCTAATTAGTAAAGAATTTGAAAGGAAAAAAGAATTCATAAAGAAAACTAAAATAAAAAAATAATTTTCCCTCTAGTTTCCTTCCTGCCAGAGAATGTCATTTAAGGTGTTACTCTGAACTTTTCTGGTAAAGGGCAGGTTTGAACCGATGAGGTCTGTGGGAAGGTATTCAGCCTATCACAGTAGAAGAGAGAGCCCTGTAGATTGTTCTTTGAGAGGACCCAGAAGCTAACATCCACCCTGACCTCGCTGGCATTGCCAGCCAGACTTAAGGTGTATTAGAATTCAGAGTAGCTCAGTAACTGAAGTGGAACATACATGACTTCTACACCAATAAGGAACTGTTTTTTTCCCATTAGGAATGGTGCTCAAAATATGCTTACAAATCTGTGAGATGGTTGGATTTGGTGCTTTTTTGGACTGTGAGTCCAGCTTTTTATGACACCATAAAATCACAGCCTTACTGAGCTGGAAGGGCTCTTAGAGAGTGTTTAGCTCCACCTGTGTGTTATAGAGCGAAAAACAGGATCAGATATGCTAAACGTCAAATAGAAGGAGAGCCAAATTCAGGTCCGTTGAACTGCTTGTCCAGTAATCATTCTCTGACATGATATTCCCCCTCATAAAACTCCCAAAGTGCACTCATGTGGCTTCATGTATCCCAAGTGTGAAGGGAAGCACTGTCCTTCACCTGACAGTCAGTGGCTGACGGGCTCTGTCCTTGCTTCTCTCATCGTGGGGAGGAATCTTGAGGCCAGATTTGCTTATATTCTAGCCCAGATGAGCCTGGGTTCTTTTTTTGCATTTCTTTTTTTTTTTTAAATTGAATCATAGCTGAGTACATTAGTGCAATCAAGGGGTACAGTGTGCTGGTTCATACTGCTGCCCACTCACCGTTCCTGCCCTAAAAAAATCAGTCTCATAGTAGAACTCATTTTATCTGTAGAGTGCAGAGCTGGGGCACAGTGGTAATGATAGCTAGCTGTCAAGTTGGGAGAGGCGGTATGTGTCCCATCTTGCTGACTATCCAGCATAGTGCCTGGAACGTACAAGCTGCACATTACTTTTTGGGTAAATGATTGACTAATAATAACTGAATGAAAGCTAAACATTAACAGAACATTTTTTTCTTAGTCATCTTGAGATGTTTTAGAAGACTAACTCTTGCTGTTCTTTTCCAGTTGAAGTTTTTATGAACCTTCAAGATACAATGCATGCATTAAAATTATATCTGTAAAGATTAATAACATGGAAATACTGATGCTTAATATTTAGCAGAACAAAAAAAGATTGTGGTATAATTACAACCTTGTAAAAACAAAAGACCTATGATAGAGATAAAAATTTTCTAAAAATTCACCAAAGTATTAGGAATGGATGCTGTATTTGGATGCTGGGGCAATGATACAGTTTATTCTTTAGTTTCCTGTGATGTTTAAAATAGCTTTAATAAACACAAATTACTTTTATAGCAGAAAAGTCCCCTTAAAAGTAAATACAGTATATACAGCATTTTGTGGAAAGGAAATTTGAATAATAGTTCAGCTTTTTATAATTATAGCATTTATCAAATATAGGATTTTTTATCCTCTAAAAATACCTGGATACATTTTTTTAAAAAATAATTTTATTAAATCATAATTGTGTACATTAGTGCAATCATATGGCAGAATGTGCTTTATATACAATCAGAAATATTTTTATCATACTGTTAGAGGTAGCCTTCATAGCATTTTCTTGATCACTATATAAAGACATTGATACTCTCCTGGATACATTTTTTAATCCATGGCTCTCTGGTGGTGGAATAGGGGATATAAGAGGTGATGCCTTTCCTCACTCATTACCAGGGTCACAGCCAACATTCCTGTAACAGAAGGCAGATTAGCAAAAGGAAAGCAAATTTCTTTTTTCTTTTCTGTTTTTTTTTGCAGTTTTTGCCTGGTGCTGGGTTGCCATCTCCGGCATATGGGACCAGTGCCCTCTCCTTTGAGCCACAGGCGCCACCCAGGAAAGCAAATTTCTTTAATCATACTTTTACTTGACTCTGGAGCCTTCTGAATGAAGACCCAGAGACTCAGCTGGAACTATCCATTTGTTTGCTAAAGTTGATGAAGATGATCTATGGTTAATGGTACTAGACTCACTTGTTGGGAAATGCAGCAAAGCCTGTGCCTGTCTACCCAGACCCCTGGCAGCCTCTCTGCATCATTCTTTCCACCCAGGTATGGGGCAGGATCCTTCTCTGGAATGATGGGAGGTCTTGTGACTTGTAATCATAAGGTAAGTTAGAGAATTTCTTCATGGCCAGCGCTTACACAGAAAGGTGAGGGAAAAAGGCTGGCTTTGGGGAGGTGGGTTCTGGTTTTCGTGGCTGCCTCTGGGGAGAATGAGGAGTGAGAGACAGGAGGGCAGGAGAAGGCAGAGATAAACTTTGATTCTGAGGCCTTCACTTAGGGTTACAGTTTCCTTCTGAGTCGATTACAGCAGATTAGAAGAACAAACTTCTTTTTGCATTTGTTACTGATTTCTGATTTGACGAGGCTCACTTTTCCTGGCCAGCCTTCCCTTTCTCCAGTCTACATTTGCTAGGTCCTATCTGCCTGGGCTGGGAAATCTTGAAGGTGGGAAGACAGAAATTGCTCCTTTTCCTTTTATGCCTGTTATGACAAGCCTTACTTCTTTGGACTCCCCTAGGCAGTTAGTCACTGCCCTTCATGCTTCCTGAACTCTCTGCTCCTGTCTTTTGCAAAGCATTTCCCATTTATTCATCTGTGAGCCCCACGTCCTAATACTATGCCTGGCAAATAGTGAGTGTTCACTTGATGTCTGTTAAATGATTGAATTGGAACTCTCAATTTTTCATGAATTTGGTGTGTGTTTTTGTAATCGTTGTCTGATGCTCTAGTGCTAGAATAAAATTGGGCCAGAAAACTTCTAAATTAAGCAAGAAACTTAAGCAATTGTATAGGAGAAAAAAAAAAACCCTTCTAGGTTCAGTGGCTCTGCCAATTAAACTGACAAAAGAGATTAGGGAGAAAAAACAGTTTTAATTATTTAACATATGCGGGGAAGTTCAAAAAGAAATATGGCAGAATCTGGGGCCTTATTTACCATCTAAAGGATGGCAAAGTATGGAGAAGGGGCTGCAAAGGAGGAGGAGTGGCGCCCTTTCTGGGAAGGTGACTGTGTGGTGTACTGGGGTTGTTTAGTTAAGGTTTGTTTTGGAGGTAAAAGTGCCTACTCCATTGATAAGAGGTGGTAAGAAAAGAGGGCACCTTTACAAATGGAAATTTTCTTTACTACATTTATTTTACAAAAGAGAAAAAAAGTGTTTTTGAGGCTGCCCTGCTGTTTTCAATTGCCAGAGGAATATTTTAAGGTGGCATATTTGGGTCCCTTCACAATCTTATGCATGTGATTCAGGGCTACAGTGGACATTGGACATTATAAGACAGAATAGATCCTTATCTGGACAAGGTTAATTTTGCTAATTTCCTCTGTCAGGGAATACAGTTAAAGAGAAAGGATGGGTTCTTGGCCAAGCCACAGCTGGTGCTGCTGGTGATAAAAGGATGTGTAATTTAGGTCAGCGTGGGCCAAAAGGAAAAAGCAAATCCTCCATCTTTGCCCATTTTTTTTTTGTAGAGACAGAGTCTCACTTTATCGCCTTTGGTAGAGTGCCGTGGTGTCAAACAGCTCACAGCAACCTCCATCTCCTGGGCTTAGGTGATTCTCTTGCCTCAGCCTCCCGAGTAGCTGAGTACAGGTGCCTGCCACAACAACCAGCTATTTTTTTGTTGCAGTTCAGTATATGGTGCCAGCGCCCTACTCACTTAGCCACAGGTGCTGCCCACCTTTGCCTATTTTTAATGAAAAATTAATTTCTGCATGTGAAAGCATCTCTGCAGCTGCTACTAAAATTGGCAGATAGTTTTCTACAGAATTACTTGGTTTGAGAAACAAACTTCTCATTTTAATAGCCACCATATTGTCGCCTGTTATAAGTATTTGCTGTGAAACATTTCAAATTTGGAGATATTTCTTTTAAATGTCTTGGAAAGACTAGTGTTTGGAATTTAAAAGATAACAATCCTTCATCAGTGCGCAGACGCCACACAACAGCAACATGTTTGTGCAGTTAACCTTACCCAAGTACTTGACAAAAATACTGTTATAATCACAGTAAGATTCTGTGTGTGTTTTCTCAATGTCTTAGTCATTTTTCTTCTCAGTATTTTAACAGTTTTATGGGCAACCATTTTTTTTTGTTTTGAGACAGAATCTCTCTTTGTCACCCTCGGTAGAGTGCTGTGATGTCACAGCACACAGCAACCTCAAACTTTTGGGCTCGAGTGATTTTCTTGCCTCAGCCTCCTGGAGTAGCAGGGACTACAGGTGCCCACCACAATGGCTGGCTATTTTTTAGAGGTGAGTCCTCGCACTTGTTCAGGCTGGTCAGGGCAGGCTACCCACCTTGGCCTCCCAGAGTGCTAGAATTACAGTCCTGAGCCATCACGTCTGGCTGCGGGCTGCCATTTTGGCCACAGTTCCGAAGAACTAATTCAGCTTTGTAAACTTAACAAAATTCTTCCATTCCCCTAACCCTCTTTTTTTTCTCAGAATAGTTTGAGACCAAAGTTCCTTTTTAAACCTTGATAACCAAAGCGGGGGGGGAATCATTACAAGTAAAAATTGATATTTTACCTTAAAATACATCCAGGAAGACCCTTGAGGGCAATTCTGTTTTCCTATGGCCAAGAATTTCGACAATTTGGGGAGAAACATTTTTTGCTAAAAATGCAAGAAAGAGAAGTAATTCAAGTGGAGACAACCAAAGAGGAAATTTTAACTCATCCTGTAATTCATGAAGACCTTAGTATTATTTCTCTTTTTACTTGTGTGCGGATGTGCACAAATGTCTGTTACACAGGATTTAAGAGGATCACAGTGGACATGTGTGGGAGCAGATCGTGCAGTTGGTGGAAAGTGAAAACAACATACAAAGGCCAGAGGAGAACCAACGCAGGAGGACCCACACAGCCGCTGCGTTAGACCTGACTTTGCTCTCTGTTTCTGGGAAGGCAAAGTGAAAAAGGAACATTAATGATACAGTTTTTATTTTCAGAAAGGAAAACAGCAACATAACAATAAAAAACCCCAACCTATCCTGTTTCTCTAAGGAAATGAAGTATTTCCTATCGCTAAATTCTTTTTAAAAAAAAGTAGAGGGCAAAAAAAGAAAGTTTTTAGCAGGGAGCTTCCTATAAGGAGAAGCCAAAAGTTATAGAAACAGTGGCCTCAGTATTGCTCCAGTTAATTTGTTCATTTATTTGTTCCCTCTTTTAACCTCTCTTCAAACATCTGTTATATACTTACTGCATGTCATACACTAGTATGCTAGACTAGACTAGACTAGTATGCTAGATAAGGATCCAACAGAAAACCATTCTCATACAGCTAGAATCTGGAATCTGAAACAGGGCCAAGGGACCTGCTTCACGGGGCGGGGGTGGGAGGGAGCTGGTGGGGAAGGGTCAGCCCAGTGTTTGGGCATCTAAGGAGCGCATTGCTCCATGTTAGCTGGCCAAGGTCACATTCAGGACCTTTACCGGCAAATTGATATGTGATGAGTACAGTATGGGGCAGCTTCAAATGCCAAGAAGAGACTGACAATAACTAGGCAGTAGGAATCAGGGCACCAGCCAGGTGGAGTGCTAGGGTTATTTATTCTTAGAGGGGGTACCAGAGATGATGTTCTGTTAGTTCCACAACTACTTGTTTGAGGAGGATGATCAATTCACTGAAAGCCAACTTATTGGATGACAGGCTGACCTAATTACTTATTTAACTGTTTAGAAAGTTTAAATAATTTGTATTAAGGTAAGGTGGTTTTATTTATTTTTTATTTTTATTTTTTTTGAGACAGAGCCTCAAGCTGTCACCCTGGGTAGAGTGCTGTGGTATCACAGCTCACAGCAACCTCCAATTCCTGGGCTCAAACGAGTCTCTTGCCTCCACCTTCCAAGTAGCAGGGACTAAGGTGCCTGCTACAACGCCTGGCCATTTTTTGGTTGCAGCCGTCATTGTTGTTTGGCGGGCCC
>CAUYON010008252.1:0-17805 GCA_963573935.1 Arctocebus calabarensis | reverse complement strand
TCTTTTTTTTTTTTTTTGAGGCAGAGCCTCAAGCTGTCACCCTGGATAGAGTGCTGTGACATCACAGCTCATAGCAACCTCCAATTCCTGGGCTCAAGCGAGTCTCTTGCCTCCGCCTCCCAAGTAGCTGGGACTACAGGCACCTGCCACAACACCTGGCCATTTTTTGGTTGCAGCTGTCATTGTTTGGCGGGCCCGGGCTGCATTCGAACCCTCCAGCTCGGGTGTACGTGGCTGGCGCCTTAGCCTGTTGAGCCACAGGCACCAAGCCAAGAGATATTTTATCTCTCATGAGGAAATATCTGGGAGAGAAATTGCTAGGTCATATAAGAAACTGCCAAACTGCCAGGTTCCGTAGCTCACACCTGTAATCTTAGCATGCTGGGAGGTTGAGACGGGTAGATTGCTTGAGCTCATGGGTTTAAGACCAGCCTGAGGCAGAGTGAGACTCTGTCTCTACTAAAATACAACAAATTGAGGCAAGAGGACAGCTTGAGCTCAAGAGATGGAGGTTGCTGTGAGCTATGATGTGGCCAAGGCACTCTACCCAGGGCAACAGCTTGAGACTGTCTAAAAAAAAAGAGAGAAAGAAAAAGAAAGAAAAGAAAAAAAACTGCCAAACACAATAATTCATTTTTTTTCTTTTTCTTTATTTTTAGGGAAGGGCGAAAGGGGGAAAATAAGAAAAAATGAGACAGAAGAGCTGCCACATCCACTGGAAAGGGAGGAGGAGGTCAACAATTCTCTCTGTGTTTTGTTTTTTTATTTTTTGAGACAGAATCTCACTTTGTCACTCAGTAGAGTGCCATGGTGTTATAGCTTACAGCAACCTCCAATTCTTGGGCTCAAGTGATTCTCTTGCCTCAGCCTCCTGAATAGCTGGGATTACAGGAGCCCGAAACAATGCCTAAGTATTTTTAGAGAAGGGGTCTGGCTTTGGCTCAGGCTGGTCTCAAAACTCCTGAGCTCAAGTGATCAACCCGCCTTGGCCTCCCAGAGTGTTAGGATTACAGGTGTGAGCCACTGGGTCTGGCCTTCAAAAATTCTTTTTAGTTTTATAAATATCATTACCATTAATGTCATAAAGACAATGTGGGGGAGGAGGAGAAAGAAAGTCGTTGAGTAAATTCCCACCCAATGGGTACATTGCGTGGGTATTTGGTATAGTACCTGGGTGTGGGACATACCTACAAATCGGATTTTAACCTTACAAATGCAAACTATGGAATCTATGCCCCTACGTTAATCTGAAAAAAAGGAAAAAGTGACATTGTGCATTTCCTCCAAAGAACTAAGGGTTAGAGGGAGAACACTTTTTTTTTTTGAGACAGAGTCTCACTTTGTTGCCTTGGGTAGAGTGCTGTAGCATCACAGCTCATGGCAACCTCCAACTCTTGGGCTTAAGCCATTCTCTTGCTTCAGCTCCCAAGTAGCTGGGACTACAGGTGCCCACCAAAATGCCCAGCTATTTTTTTGTTGCAGTTTGGCCAGGGCCGGGTTTGAACCCACCACCCTCAGTATATGGGGCCGGAGCCCTACCTGCTGAGCCACAGGCACTGCCCAGAGGGAGAATAATTTTTATGAGAAAAAAAAATCAAAATATTTAAATACCTTTGATACACATTAAGCTTTTCATAGCTCAGTGTTTTTTTTTAATAGATAGGAAGAAAGAGGATTAAGGAAATGTAAGAGAGGAACTGAAAAGGAAAGCAAAGCTAAGCAAAATAATTACTAAAAAGACTTCTTGACAATGGCAAAATCATCCTACACAGCTGCTCTGAGATCTCAGCACTGTTATCAGCAATCTTCTGGTAAAGCTTCTTTGTCAAATAGATACAATAGGATCCATATCGATCTTGGTGAAGGAATATCTTTATTGATATAAGCAAACATGCCTCTCATTTATAGTAATATGAAGGCGTGGGCTTTTTCTTTTACTCTTAGTAGTAATGTTTCCCCCATATATATCACTTCCCTTTGATATGTGGGTTGAGTCATAAATTAATGTCACAAATAAATGTCTTCTAGATGAGGGAGGCATCTACATTACAAAGTAAGAAGGTGTAACTTGATGTGAATTGTTAACAGTTGACAGCCATGTACTCTTGAACTAAATGTCATCATGTCAAATTCTGAGATCTTAAACAGTTGTTGGAATGTGCAATTGTGGACATTTAGGTTTGCAGCCTAAGAAGTTTTGTCAATCTTTTCTAGACATTCTGAAATGGAAATGAACAGGTGGACTGAAAACAAAGACAAATGAGGAGTTTAAAGACTTTCTTGGCATCTCTTAGAGAAGTTGTTCTACACTGATGATGTTTTAAACAAAACATGTATAAATACATTCAGCATGTCTGGAAAAAGACTTATTGGATCTTTCCTTTTACCTTTGAGAAAAAAATAGTTATAGAGGACTTAAGTGCATTATGTATACTTTCTATCATGTATTATTCAATCTCAAGCTAGGAAAGAGAAAGGAACTATTTTACAATTCCATAATGTACATTAGTGAGCTTAACCCACTTAATCTTAAAATAACAGTATCAGGTCAGGGATTTAGAATACAGTATTATATGAAAACAGTTGGCAGGGAGACTCCCTCTTCTGCCATTAATAACTGACTGGAAAAAGCAGTATTTCAGACCCTAAATCCAACTGAAAGCTAGAAACAATAACTGGAGAGGATGGGGTAGATAATTTGTAAGAACATGTTTTTCAAAGCAGAGAAAGAATCACTGTTTTTGCTGAATTATATGTTGCCATGGACATGGCAGCATGCAGTAATAATGCTATCATCTATACAGCTGTATAAGAACACAGCTTCTCCTTCTCCCACTCCCCTCAGTAAAGCCTGAAAATAATAGGCTGTGTGTAGTTTGGTGAGAAAATTAGAATCACTTAAAGACATTTAGGTTCCAATCTAAAAAAAAGGAAAAAAAAGAGACTTGGGGGGATGGGAAAGAAGAAATAAACAAAATGTAGAAAAAAAATAATAAATTACATATTATGTAATAAAGCATAATATGTATTATTCAGAAAGTAAAAAGGAGACTCTTGGTGTAATGGAGAACTAATGGGTCAAAACCAGTGAAATGAGTAAATCCAGTGAAAAGACCTGGGCTGCTTGTGACCTTGAGCAAAGTCACTGTGTCTTTAAGGCTGTTTCCTCTTTTATGGAATGTAATCATAATGGTAACGCCCTTATCTTAAAGGTAAGGATTAAAGTGGTGAACATAACTTGTAAACAATAAAGCCCAATAAAAATAGGGCATTATATAGACACACTGCACTGCTGAATCTTCAAAGGCAGAGGTGAATTAAGGAAAAATAGTCCAGAAGGCGCTGGAGATTAACGACCTGGGTTCTAATTCCAACACCATGGCCAGAAGTTTTGAGACTCTGAAGCAAGTAAATTACTATCATAATTTTTAGTTTCTTTTTGAGAAATGAAGATAACACCATTCTCTTCACAGAATCAAGTGAGAAAACCTATGCTAAGGAAAAGTATCACTTGGAGCGTGTTTGAGGCCCGCTTTCCTCAAACTTAATTCAGTGAGTGACATCAACAAAAGTGTTCACAGAAAAGATACCAAAAGGCAAGGGGAACAGATAAGGAAACCTAAGTACAGAAATGCAAACCAAGTGGGAACCAACACGCTTGGAGATGTCTTAGTTCACCTTAACCACGTGGAGCTAGGGTATTCATCCACATTTAATAAAGACATTCAGAGTTGGAGAGCGGGCGAATCGAGTGTCCTTTCGACTCCATGGACTCGACGGGAGGGACCCTGAGATTCTTAATTAGAACCGGTTGCCATGGTGACAGTCTCTAGGCAGTGTGGGCTGAGCTCATCGTAGGGATAGAGGGTGGGCCGCGGCTGGACCCTGCGCGCGCCCGCCGCCAACTTTCCCTCCAGACCCGAGAGGGGCGGCGCGCTCCGTCCCCGGGCCGCGCACGTCCGTCCTCGGCGGCGCGCACGCCTGCGGGAGCCCTCTCCAGGCAACCTAGTGCTGATCGCTCGTACCGGTGCGGCTGTTAACCGCCCTTGCGGGAGCCCGAGGCTCAAAAGCAGCCCCCTCCCCTTCCTGGGTTTTCCCCCAGCCCCCTTCCTGGTCGGCCCCTGGGCATGAGCAGCGATGGCTGGTTGCATCCCTGAGGAGAAAACTTACCGGCGCTTCCTGGAGCTATTCCTGGGCGAGTTTCGCGGACCGTGTGGCGGCGGCGAGCCGGAGCCGGAGCCCGAACCCGAGTCCGAGCCCGAGCCCGAGACCGAACTGGTAGCAGCTGAGGCGGCCGAGACTTCGGTTGAGGAACCCGAGGAGGAGGCGGCCACGGTAGCCGCGACGGAGGAGGGGGAGCAGGAGCAAGACCCTGAGCCCGAGGAGGGGGCGGTGGAGGAGGACGCGGCGGCGGCGGTCGAGGGCGAAGAGGAGGAGGCGGCGGCTGTCGCCCCGGGGCACTCGGCCGTGCCGCCGCCGCCGCAGCCCCAGCTGCCCCCGTTGCCCCCGCTGCCGCGGCCGCTGTCGGAGCGCATCACCCGTGAGGAGGTGGAGGGCGAGAGCCTGGACCTGTGCCTGCAGCAGCTCTACAAATAGTTAAGTAGCGGGCTTGGCTGGGGGTGGGCCCGTTGTCCCTGCCGCGCCGGCCTCGGACCGCGGCCCCTTAAACTGCTCTCTTTTCTGCTGCTCTCCCCCGCACCCGCCGCCGTTGAAAGCGCCCCCGCCGCTCGGACTCGGGCGGTCGGCTGCGAGCTGCCCACGCCCGCCTCGGCCCCCGCGCCTCCCGCCGGGCCTGGGAGCCGCTCTCCCGGCCCCCCGCGCCTCCCGCCGGGCCCCGGCCCCTTCATTCCCCTTCATCTCGGCCGGCCGCTTCTTGCTCCACTTCACACACCTTCTCCCCTTCCTGCTGTGGAAGGTTCTTCCTCTCAGTCTTGAGCTCCCTCTTCCCAGCTCCCTTCATCCTCACGGAGGTTTCCTCCCACCCTGGTCTTTTCCCAGGCTGGGTCCCTTGTTTAGTGGCGGAGAGACGCGACTCCTAGGCTGAGCTGCCAGGTGCCTCCTGTGTAGCTGCAACAGTGACAATAATAACGGCCCCGTATCCACGGGAGGACAGACTGGAGTAGATTCCGTTAGGTGCTCAGTGTTGAAAGTGAAGAGCTCTTTACATGGCTTAATACACGGGAACCGAGTATCTTAGTTTAAAGACATTAGGCAACTCATAATTGAGGGAGATGGGAAGGAACTGAGAGGGAAGGGTAAGGAAAATTGTGCAAGAGAGCTTTCAGGTGAAAGACAGAGTCATAATTCGTTAGAGTGGAAGTCAGGCTGTTGTGATAAAATTGCAATTAGGTGCAGTATTTTCAGTCCATTAGGTAGATGGGGTGGGGAGAAAGCAGATGGCTTAGCTATACAGATGCAAGTCTAAAATAGAAAGGTCAAGGCTTTGCCTTTCATCCCAGTTCTGGTTTTTATGGGCCTGAAATAGAAACGGTTTACAATTGCGTTTCTTTCTAAATGGAATTGTTTGGAAATGACAGACAAGAATACTAACAAGTCTCTGAAAACAATGGTAAACCTGGGAGTCTTTTTTACCATTCAGCTGATAGTTGTAATGAAGGGTGTTACTCAGGCCACCCCAAAAGTTTACTACTCCAAGATTAACTGTAATTAAGTTCAGGCTCCTTGAATTTTTCTCAAAAGCCTAAATAAAAGAAGGGCCTGGAAAATAAAGTTGTTTTATCTTCATCCAACCTAAAGACACCTGATCAAATTATTCTTTTAAACTGGCCATTTACCAATAGGGAAAAAGTATTTAACAACTCTGTTGTAGAAGTAGACTATGTTGATGTCTCACACTATAAGCTATATAAAATTTAATGTAAAAATACTGTTCAATTACCAAGGTAATAATACTTTGTGAGAAATGTGAAAAATAAAATGGTGTGTAATACCATCACCCAGAGATAAACAATATTGATGTTTTAAGGTATTTCTTTCTAGTCTTCATAAATTATTAACAGAAAAGGACTTATGAGATTTTTTTTTACACCATTTAAAGACGGAAAAAGCTTTCTACTTAAAATGGAAATGCTTACTAAAGTGAAGGAATTTATCTCAGCATCAGACTAGTTCTATTTTGACAGTTAATTCTTACCTTTACCAATGCAGTTATGGAATTAATTCAAACAGTAGAGAATGTCCAGAAAAGGTCATTAGCTTAATACATCCCTGAACACTTGCTATTCAAGAAGGTTTTTTGTTTGCTTGTTTTTAGTGAAACCTATGTAAAGATGATGGTAAGAAGATGTGTGTTTTTTCATATGGAAGGGAAGCAAGATTAATTTCCATGCAAATATAAACTAGAAAAAGGATTAAAATGATGAAATGGCCACCTAGTTGAGAACAGAAGTTTGGATTTAAAATAAAACTAGCATAATTAAAGTTGGAAAATATTATATCCCCTTAAATTAGAGATTTCATCATTTATACAGTGTACAGATTATATTAACACATTTTTATTCAGATATAAAATGGCTGGCTTGTTTATGTAAAGTATCTTTGAGGTCCTTAACAGTTTTAAAAATCATAATAATGCTTTTAGTTTTTATTTTATTTATAAAAGAAAAGCATATGACTTAAGTCACAGAGTCACTCAAAGACTCTGCAGGGATAATTTCTCCTTCCAAGCAATTCATTTTACAGATGAGTAAACTATAAATACCAATTCAGAACTGACAAATTATGTACAAATGATTCCAACATTTTCCAGTATAATCTCTGAACCTCAAAACTCTCACTGATTTTTCCCTAAATATTTTTTTCAAATGCCCCTAACGGTATTTATTTAATAGTCTTAAAGTGTCAGGGCTGTCAAATAATTCTAAAATTTGTTTTTTTTAAGGCAAGTGTGAAACAGAGTTTATTGAGGAAGAGAAAGATAGGCTTACAGAGTTAAGAAAGCTTACAAAGCAGGATACATTCACCAGAAACAACGAATGGGCCTCCAATGCCAGGGCAAGTAGGCAAAGAGGCTTTTTTTCTTTAATGCTAAAATTGCTAAAGTTACCTGAAGTATATATTTGCCAACTTGATAGTTGGGACTAGCTCAAGAAGAAAATAACACCACATTTAATATCTGTTTCCTAAGTCTCTAGTGTGTATTTTCTATCAGTATTTCAGAAATATAAAATATGTAGCTGTTAAACAGACTGAGATCCTCTATTTTGCTTCTTTCAGGTTTTAGAATAAGAATAGCAGACATGTAGCGTTCTTCATTTGACAAACTCATCTCAGGACTAACTTAAAACAAGCAGTTACTGTGTAAGATCAAGGTTTAAAGGAACAAAATATAATTAGCAACTTAAATATTTTTCAGAGGAATATTATTTAGGGTAAAAGTTTTTGTCTATAAGCTTGAAAATGGGAATTGTAATATTTAAAAATAATAATAATTCAGGTGGTGCCTGTAGCTAGCTCAGTGGGTAGGGCACCAGCCACATACACCGAGGCTGGAGAGTTCGAATCCGGCCTGTACCAGCTAAAATTAACAATGACAACTGCAACAAAAAAAATAGCCGATAGCTGGGTGTTGTGGTGGGTGCCTATAGTCCCAGCTACTCAGGAGGCTGAGGCAAGAGAATCACCTAAGCCCAGGAGTTGGAGGTTGCTGTGAGCTGTATGACACCACAGCACTTTACCAAGGGCGATAAAGTGAGACTCTGTCTCTACAAAAAAAAAAAAAAAATAGGGTGTTGTGGTGGGCACCTGCAGTCCCAGCTACTTGGGAGACTGAGGCAAGAGACTTGCTTGAGGCCAGGAATCAGAGGTTGCTGTGAGCTGTGATGCCACAGCACTCTATCAAGGGTGACAGCTTGAGGCTCCGTCTCAAAAAAAAAAAAAAACAACCTTATGCTGCTTTGTATAAAAATGACCTCCAACTCCTGGGCTTAGGCGATTCTCTACAGGCGCCTACTATGATGCCCAGCTATTTTTCTGTTTTGCAGTTTGGCCGAGGCCAGGTTTGAACCCGCCACCTTCGGTGTATGGGGCCGGCGCCCTATTCGATGAGGTGCAGCCCCCAAAATGACCTATGTTTTATTCCTTTCTCTAAATATCCCTCAAGAGACTAATTTCTAATGACAGAATCTTAGGATCTCTGAGGTTAATGAAAGCTTCTTTGAAAAGGTGGAGATGAGATATTTTATAACTTTGAAAATTTATAGTTGATCTTACAGCAGATATGACTGGGGATACTTGGCGTAGACTATATGGGTAAATACTACATATTTAATTTCTCTATATAACACTATGGAAAAATCTATTTTTCTTAATCCAAAAGAAGTGAATACTCTGAAATTTTACTACAGCTTTATGTTATAACATTTTCAGAATAGTTGTTTTCTTTCTTTCTTTCTTTTTTTTTTTTTTTTGCAGTTTTTGGCCTGGGTTGGGTTTGAACCTACCACCTCTGGTATATGGGGCCAGCACCCTACTCCTTGAGCCACAGGTGCCGCCCGAGAATAGTTGTTTTCTTGATTATTTGTTTAGTATTTGTTGAACCTCCAGAGGGAGAGATAGTTATTCCAGCAGTATGACAAAATTTAGTAGTTCCAGATGGTTTATAGTAGTAATGAGGGTGAGCCCTTTAATGATTTTCTTTTCCAAGCCATTTTTAGTTATAGACACTAATAATTAAGTGATGTAGAATTTTGTGAATCATTAATAAATTGAAATAGGTTAGAAAATCATACATTTTGTCTCATGTACATATGTAAGTGGAAAAATACGTGAATGCAAGTTATAGCCATTTTTACACATTCTTATTAAAAAGTAATGTAAGAAGTGGAGAAAATTCATATAAGCAAAAAGAAGAAAATAAATACCATTCAACATTAACCATACTTTCCAGGTTTTTTTCCTAACTCGAAAGATGCCACTTCTGTGACCTTTTAATATTCTGGCCATCCCTTTAATATTGGTGTTCGGTCTTTCACTTTTTTCTCTAGTCTGATTGCTTTATTTGTCCTTAGTCAATATCAGTCTCTAATAAGGCTTCAGTATTGTAGTTAAGGCTCCCGACTCTGTCTGCATCCCTCCTTTGACTACTAATGAAACAGCTCCACCTGGATGTCTAAAAAGTTCCCCAAATTAAACTATCCCAAACTGAATTCAATCCTCCAACCTCCCCCCAAACAAACAAAACTTGATACTCTTTCTGGTAGGCTATCCCTGACTTCTCTCATTCTTCGAGTTCAGTCAAATCTTACTAACTGCTTTGTAAATGTCTCATGAATGTGTCTCTCTCCATTCCCTTTGCCATCTCTTGCTAGTCTTACCTTCCTTTTTTTTCTTTTTTATTAAATCATAGCTGTGTACATTAACACAATCATGGGGTACAATGTGCTGGTTTCTTTTTTTTTTTTTTTGTAGAGACAGAGTCTCACTTTATCGCCCTGGGTAGAGTGCCGTGGCATCACACTGCTCACAACAACCTCCAGCTCTTGGGCTTAAGCGATTCTCTTGCCTCAGCCTCCCTAGTAGCTGGGACTACAGGCGCCTGCCACAGCGCCCAGCTATTTTTTTGTTTTGCAGTTCGGCCGAGGCCGGGCTTGAACCCGCCACCTTCGGTATATGGGGCCGGCGCCCTACTCACTGAGCCACAGGAGCCACCCCAACCTAGCCATTCTTAAATACTTACGTTTCTAATGTGTCTTTTTGTTAGAATACACATTTTCCAAGCCTGAGAACCCTTCAAAAACTAGCTAACATGTAACTCAGAGTGTTTCTCTGATTCACTTCATTTAATCAACAGTCATTCCCTCTTCCATATCTCTCCAAATATTTTCATTCATTTTGTCAACTTTTGTTTTGATTGCTCATTACATTTCATGACTTCTTAAATGTTTATGTGTCAAAAATTTTTTTAATTTATAATCTTATTAAGATTAAAGACCAAGCCTTATGCTCCTCTATATCTCTTGGATTGAACCTAGTATTTATTGCATAGAAGGGTCTCAATACATATTTTAATGAATTAATAAATTCAAGCACATCATTTATTCAAGGGGCTCTACTGATTATAACTAAAGCAGACATATTTATAGTATGGCATTCTGTTCTAGTAGCTAATAGTGTGGGCTAAGACACCCTGGGTTTGAATCTCTATCTTTCTAGTTGGCTATGTGACCTTGGACAAATTATTTAACTTTTCTGTGCTGAACTTGTTTCATCTAATAGTAATATCTACTAACCTAATAGTATAACTTACCTTACTGAGTCATTAAATGGTATAAGTATAAACATGTTGTAAATGTTGGCTATTCTTAGCTATCATGGTCATTACCACCATCATCATCATCTCAACAATTTGCTTTGATCAGACAAGAATGAGAAACAATGCTATAAATAATTAATTTTATTTTCCTGCTTCAAGCATCATAATAAGTAGTTCTAGATTAGGTTATTCAGAAGTTTCTTTTAACCTCAATCCAGATAATATAGAAATTAGAATTTAGTGGTTTTGAGTCAATATTTTAGCACCCTGAATTTAACTAGCATTGCAGAACTGATTACAACTCATGAGTTTGAAGACTGACTACTTCCTGACCTGTAGTCCCAGCTACCCATGATACTAGCCTTAATTAGAAGCTATTTAGGTCTTACCCACAGTGCTTAATCTGTCCAACAGAAGCCCAGAGCAGCTATTTTTATTAAAAGGCCATTGGAGAGATAGAGGAAGCTATGCAGTGTAGAAAAAGAAGGAAAGAACTAAAGTTTCTCCCTGGGCCTAGCCTCTTATTAAGTTTACTTTTTAAAACTATGTTTACCTTATTGTTATTACTCTCTGTCTCATTTCCACTACTCGGCATAAAATTATTCCCAATGGGGCTAAAACTTATATCCAGCAATGCTCCTTCATAACACTAAGAAGCCAACAGGGTCTCATGTTCACCCAGGAATTCATTTGGACAATTGGCTTTCAGTTCTTCACTTCAATATTAGCACCTTAGAAACAGTTATTCTCATTTTAAATAACTCAGTTCCTTAATAATGCCTCGAGTATAATAGCAGCAGCAGCAAAAGCAATAGTATCTAACATGTATTGAATTCTTAGAATGTACCAGGTGAAATTCTAAGCATTTTGCATGCACCAACACCTAATTAATGCTCAGAGTTGAAACTGGTATGTTCATACAGACAACAATATTTACTGAATATCTATTACTAAAGCAATTTTAAGCAGAAAGAAATTACAAATACATTCTACCTATTATCGAAATGCCTCTAATCCAATTATGTGCCATACAATAGCCACTCTTTGCACATGGCTGTTGAGCACTAGAAATGTAATAAGTGCACTGGAGAAACTGAATTTTAATACTATTTAATTGTAATAAATTCAACTTTAGATAGCTACATTTGGCTACTAGATACACTACTTAACATCATATCTCTAGTCCAGTTGTTTGTATAACTTTTATGTAAAGAGTGTAGAGTAAATATTTTAAGTTTAACAGACCATATAAAGCTTCCATTACATAATATTCTTTGTTATTGTGTTACAACAGAGAATCTTCAGAAAGAGCTGAGTTCAAACCTTACCTCTACTATTTATTAGTTTTGTATCCTTGAAAGTATAAAAACCATTTTTACCTCAAGAGCTGTACAGGTCATGGCTGGATTTGAACTTCAGAGGCATTGCAAACTCCTGCTCTAGTTTCTTAGGGATAATGAGAAATACACATAAATAAGCAACAAAGAGAAAGAACAGTGAATTTAAAAATCTTACTCACTCACTCCAACCTCCTATTTTTCTCATTCTTTCACTCAATAACTTCCTATATATCTCATAGCTTTGGTTCCTTGGAATCCTACAAATAACATTTTTTGAGCATTTCTTAAGTATTAGAAGCTATACTAAGGATTTTACATGTACAATTTACCCTTAAATAAGACAGAATTTTAGAGCATGGACCCTCATGTAGTCAAACATCTATGTGAACTTTTGACTTCCCCAAAACTTAACTACTAATACCTTACTGTTGACTAGTATATTTTATATGTATTAGGTACCATATTCTTATGATAAATTAAGCTAGAGAAAAGAAAATGTTATCAAGAAAATCCTAAGAAGGAGAAAATATATTTACAATTAATTAAGTAGAAGTGAAACATGATAAAGTTCTTCATCCTCATCATCTTCACATTGAATAGGCTCAGGAGGAGGAGCAGGAGGAGGGGTTGTTCTTGCTGTCTCAGGGTTGGCAGAGGTCAGAGGAAAATCCACATATAAGTGAACCCACACAGTTCAAACCCATGTAGTTCAAGGGCCAAGTGATTTATCTAATTTAATCTTCACAACAATCTGAGAAGTTAAGTATTCTTATGCTTTTACGGACCAGAAAACAGCAGCTGAGAGAAGTGAAGTCATTTGCTCAAGGGCACAAAACTAATAAGAGGTAGAGTTAAAATTTAAACCTAGTTCTTCTGAACCTACTTTGTTAAGCACTATGCTATACTAAGTTTATCTAGTTAGGTCTCTTGTGTTTTCATTTCTTTTCTTGAGCAGTTTTGATCAGTAGTCAAACATCACTTGCCCAAATACTCAACTACATCCAATTTTTAAATGAACCAACAATATGTTCCTTTATGCATACACTACTATGACCTCAGCAGTATTATTAGTCTTCTGCAGTTCCTTTGTTACTGCCTTGTCATTAATTTGGCTGTTTCAAATCTTTTCTACTCTCTTCAAATTTTATTCTTTTTTCTTTTTTTTTTTTTACTCTCTTCAAATTTTAGACTCAACCTCTCTTTTTCTCTGTCATTTCCTTCTCATTATGTCCCTAATATGTGCCCCCATTTTGCCTTCTCCCTCACAAACAAAAAAGTACCTTCAGATAAAAACTGCCTTAACTTGCTTTCATCAAACTTAACTTTATCCACACTTATTCCACTTCCTTACTTTCCATTACAAAAGAAGAAATGGTCTTCCTATCTCTGGGTTTGTCAGCCTCCCACTACTTCCATACTCTTTCTTTACTACCAAATCCAGAGCTCTGAAAATAAAAACCAAATATAGCTTGGCATCTCCTTTTGCAAGGTTCACAAGCTAAAGATAATGAATGGAAAAAAAACAAAAAAGAAGGTCTGGGTGTGTAATTTATAGTAAATTCAATTTTAATTGTGTATAAATAAAGTTTTAAATATTGTGCATGGTTTCTCTTGTACCAATATGGTAGAGAGGAGAAATTACAACAGAGACTGAATGACCTGCAATGCCAATAATATTTACTATCAGGCCCTTTTTCAAAAAAGTTTATCTATCCCTGGACTTCTCTTTTTCTATCTTTAATCTTTAATTTCCCTTACTGTAATGGATCCTTCACACTACTAAGTATGCTCAAGTGTGTACCACCTGACAAGAACATACATACTTTTATGTCTTTATATCCTCATATTCAGAGACAAACTTCTCGAAAGAATAGTCTACAGCATTCATTCTTCAGCCCACAAGGATAATTTTTTGTTTTCTTTCCATCACCATTGCCTCACTGAAACTGTTCTTAACCAGGTCACTGATGGAATCTTTATTGCTTGGATGCTTCTCAGTAAGCATATTCCACATTTAACATTGTCTTTACCTCTTGAAACACTTTCACCCAATCACTTCTGTGACATTGCACTATCTTGGTTATCCTTATACCTCCATCCTCAAAGGTTGGCTTTCTCCTAAACCTCTTTCTGTTAGTATTCATTCTCTTTGGACAAAGACTTAAATTTCCCATAACACTCAAGATTGATGGTTCCATTTTGCATCCATCTTCTCATTAGATCCCTCCCACAATCTTGCTTTTTATTTCACAGCCCCTATCTCAGTGGATTGCACCACATTCCAGTTATACAGGTGCTAAAACTAGAGACCCAGGAGTCATTCTTGACTTGATACTTCCCTTTCCCTTATCTCAGTCATCTATCCCTTTATCCTAAATGTTTCTAGGCTTGGTTTACTTCTCATCTTGTGGGCTAATACTGGTTTAAGATACCATCATCTTTCACTTGAACTGTTGTTGTAATCTCCTAATTTGGCTTCCTGACTCAAGTCTTAAATCCTTTTCTCCAATACATTTTCTGCTGTGAAGCCAGAGTAATTTTTTATAAATGAAAATCTAGTGGTAGTTTCTCTATACAGTTGCCTCTCAGTATATGTAGAGATTAATTCCATGTTCCTTCGCAGATACAAAAATGGGTGGATGCTCAAGTCCCTTATATAAAATGGCATAGCATTTGCATATAACCTATGTATATCCTCCTGTATACTTAAACAATCTCTATATTACTTGTAATACCTAATGTAAAGTAAATGCTATGTAAATGGTTGTTTTAATTTGTATTATTTTTATGGTCACATTGTAATTCTTGTTGTCTTCTGAAAACATTTTTTATCTGTGGTTGGTTGAATTCATAGATGTGGAACTAGTGGATGTATTTAAAACTCAAGGGTATGTACTGAGAGGTATGTGTTTGTGTGTGTTTTTATTTCCTTCTAGCTGTATCACAGATCATGTGAAGGGACAGAGTCGGTTTTAGGGAGGGAAATGAAAATTTAGATCGCTGTGAAGAGAGCATTTAATGTCATGCTAAGGAATATGAACTTTATGTAGTAGATAGTGGAAAACCACCATATTTTTCTGAGTAGAGGAATTATATGTAGCAGAGGTATATAGGATAGTCTTGAGAATAAATTATAGAGGTGGAGAAAACAGTTTTGAAACAATCCTAATATCATTGAACATAGAGGAGCATTTTTGGAAAGGAAAGGATGACTTAGCAAACACTGGTCAATCAACAAATATTTCCTGAGCACCTGCTGTGTACTCTGTGCTATAAGGAGATGTCAAAAAAGTGTAGTAAATAAGATAATATTGGAGTGGCGCATGTGGCTCAAAGGAGTAGGGTGCCGGCCCCATATGCCAGAGGTGGCAGGTTCAAACCCAGCCCCGGCCAAAAACCGCCAAAAAAAAAAATTAAAAAAAAGATAATGAAGATAATGTTGGTTTTAACAAGTTTATAAATTCAGTTAGGGAGCAAAGACATAAGCCTGAGAAATAATTAACAAATTATGGTATATATTAAGAATTATTTATTGGTATAAAATTTAAATTATCAGCAAAAATCAATAATCCAATGCTACATAATGAAAATGCTAATTGTCTGGTAGAGCTCCCCTTAGAGCAGGCCAAGACTGGTGAAGGCTGGAATTGAAGAAGACCTATAAAATTTTCTTGGTTTATTTTTGAATGATGGGTGAAGTACGGGGTAAAGAAAACAGATGAGGAAGAGATAGGGAAAAGTTAAAGTTAAATGAAGCTCCTAAGTGAGGAATAATGAGAAATCATGAGACCTTTAAGTCCAATCACTTCTATTATTTGAAATCATTAAACCAATGACACAGAAGAGAACAGGTGTTAATTTATGTATAACTTTTTAGCTAATTGGACAAAAGATTTTGAGAAATAAGTAAGGCAATTCAACAGAAAAAATAATATTGGTCAAAGAACAGTTAAGGGGGCTTGATGCCTATAGCTCAGCAGCTAGGGTGCCAGCCACATACACTGGAGCTGGCGGGTTTGAACCCAGACAGAGCCTGCCAAACAACAATGAAAACTAGAACAGAAAAATAGCCGTGTGTTATCGTGGGCACTTGTAGTCCCAGATGCTAGGGAGGCTGAGGCAAGAGAATCACTTAAGCCCAAGAGTTTGAGGTTGCTGTGAGCTGTGACACCACAGCACTCTACCCCGAGAGTGAACTGGTGAGAGTCTAGCTAAAAAAAAAAAAAAATAGTTAAGGATACAGATTAAATAATAAATTTTTTCATAAAAATTAAAAAGGGGGGAGGGAGAGCAAGATGGCGATCAAGTTGGTCGAGTAGTCCTTCCCTCGCAGGACAACAGGTGAGAGGGAGAGAGCTCCGGATCTTTCCCTGTGTGAATTATTGGAGTGGATGGACAGCTGGAGATGCACAGAGAGTTGGTGGATTGTTGTGTTTGAGGTGGAGTTCAAAACTGCAGACTCTGCTATAGACTTTTCCCCTGCAGGTGGAGAAGCAGCAGCCAGCCCCTCCTACAGGGACGATAGCAGTTTGCAACTGGCAAAACCTAACTGATGAAAATTTCATTGAAGTGTTGATTTCAGAGTTTGGCCTCCAGAAAGGGGTGGACAGCCCAAGCCAGAGTTGAGGGGAGGGGACCCTGCCAGGAAACAGACATTTTGAAATGTCTGAAATGGTGAACACCTTTTCCCCAGATCATTGAGAGTAATTGATCAGACAGTACCATCCCAGGTGGGGAATGGGGTGAGGTCTGACTGTGCAGAGTGCGCAGGGATCTGGGGTGTGGAGGAGACACTCTGAGCTGTGGAAATTGGCAGGAGGAATTCCCCGTTCACTTCAGCTGTGGAAGAGGTGGCAGTTCAGAGTGGCAACAGCACCCCCTTCCCCCCTCTACCCCACGGAGAGCCCCTCCCCCACAGCTTCATGGCAAGCCCCTCTCCCTCCAAGGATTGCAGCCCCCAGTTTGCGAGAGAACGGGAGGGCAGAGTGGAGAGATTTGTGACGTGGGGACTCTTGCATCAAGTTTGGAGGTCAGAAGGGAATGCCGTCTGGAGCAGTACACCTCCACCTTTTCCAGCGCAGGCAGGTGGAGAAACTCCAAGAACGGACAGGCCAGATCCAGTGTTTACCATACTAACAAGCCTGGGAACCACTCACAGTGCCATCTGGTGTCCACGAAGTATATTGCATTATATCCTTTCTTCAGAGGTGCCTTTGATAAATAATTTTTTATTTTACTTTCTTTCCCTAGGTTATTTTTATTATCTTCTATTTTAAATTGTATTCTTCTTTTTACTTTCTTCTGTTTTGTAACTGTTTCGCAAACACTAC
Organism: Arctocebus calabarensis; assembly: GCA_963573935.1. Classification (NCBI taxonomy): domain Eukaryota; kingdom Metazoa; phylum Chordata; class Mammalia; order Primates; family Lorisidae; genus Arctocebus; species Arctocebus calabarensis. The sequence goes on along the minus strand of CAUYON010008252.1, from coordinate 862 downwards.
TTTCTTTTTTTTCTCTCCCCTTCCTCTTCTTTCCTTCTTAAAATTTCTTTTTTTTTTCATAGAGACAGAGTCTCACTTTATCTCCCTGGGTACAGTGCCGTGGCGTCACACTGCTCACAGCAACCTCCAGCTCTTGGGCTTAAGCGATTCTCTTGCCTCAGCCTCCCTAGTAGCTGGGACTACAGGCGCCCGCCACAGCACCCGGCTATCCTTCTTAAAATTTCTAAGAGTGCTTACAACATATTTTTTAGAGGCTTTTTTCTTTCTCTTTTCTCAAGTATTTTACAAGTATCATTTTTATTGTAGATTTTTTTTCTTTCTATGTTATTCGATTATGTTGTTTGGTTTTTGTTTGGTTTTTATATTTTGTCTGTATGTCTATGTGTTTCTGACTGTGGGTGCATCTGTGGGCTTGTGTGTCTGGTAGCCCATTGACTTCTGTATCAGTTCATGTGATCTCAATGTGATTGGAGTTGTAAATGTTTTCCTTGTCACCTGAATCCTTTAGTCTACCCCCTCCCTTGGTCTGGAAGTCTAGAAGTCCAACTCATCCAGAATCCAGATTGTCTGCATTTCTTAGCTCGGATCAGGAATTGCATTGACCGTGGCTGCACTGCTTGTCTGTTCCTGTTAATCCAGTAACTATACAGGAGGACAAAGAGGGAAAGGGGACTGTCCTGGCCCAAAGATAAAGAGTATCTCAGCAGCAGAAAGAGGCTAGGGTTCCCACACTGTGGGTGGAGGCTCAGAAGCTGCTGAAGTGCACGAACCTAAGAGGAGGCTCCTTCTACCTAACTTCAGCATTAGTTGAGTGATCCTGCTGCAGTCTAACTTTGGACAATCATCTTCCCATCTATGTGGC
>CAUYON010008250.1:0-13570 GCA_963573935.1 Arctocebus calabarensis | reverse complement strand
TTGAACCCACCACCTCCGGCATATGGGGCCAGTGCCCTACCCCTTTGAACCACAGGTTCTGCCCTTTTTTTTTTTTTTTTTTGAGACAGAGCCTCAAGCTGTCACCCTAGACAGAGTGCTGTGACATCACAGCTCACAGCAACCTCCAATTCCTGGGCTCAAGCAAGTCTCCTGCCTCCGCCTCCCAAGTAGCTGGGACTACAGGCCCCTGCCACAATGCCTGGCCATTTTTTGGTTTCAGCCATCATTGTTGTTTGGCAGGCCCGGGCTGGATTCGAACCCGCCAGCTCAGGTGTACGTGGCTGGCGCCTTAGCCTGTTGAGCCACAGGCTCCGAGCCTTTTTTTTTTTTTTTTAAACAAGACAGGGTCTCACTCTGATGGCCATGCTAGAACATAGAGACACAAACACAGCTCACTGCAGCCTTGAACTCCTATGCTCAAGTGATCCTCTTGCCTCAGCCTCCCAAGTAGCTGGGACTACTATAGATGCCTGCCACAACGCCTGACTGTTTTTAGATATGAGGTCTTTCTCCAACTCAGGCTGATCTCAAACCTGTGAGCTCAGGGAATCCACCTACCTCGGCCTCCCAGAGTGCTAGGATTACAGGTGTGAGCCATCACACCGGGCCCTGGATCCATTCTTTATTTCTCTTCAGTGTAGTTACAATTCATTTGAAATACATGTAGGTTGATTTGTTTCTGTCTATATTAACTTTTAGGGGGTTTCCCCATTTTTTTTTTTGTAGAGGCAGAGTCTCACTTTATTGCCCTCGGTGCTGTGGTGTCACACAGCTCACAGCAATCTCCAACTCCTGGGCTTAGGCGATTCTCTTACCTCAGTCTCCCAAGTAGCTGGGACCATAGGCGCCTGCCACAACGCCCGGCTATTTTTTGTTGCAGTTTGGCTAGGGCCGGGTTTCAAACCGCCACCCTCGGTATATGGGGCCGGTGCCCTACCCACTGAGCCACAGGCACCACCCAAGGGTTTCCCCATTTTTTTCAATTTCTTATTTTCAATATATAGAACATAAACATAATTCAAAAAGGGCCAGACTACACAGGGTGTGCTCAGAGAGTCCTCCTAGCCCCTTTGCTTCATTCCTAACTGCTGGGAGAGCCAATTTCATTTGTTTCTGGTTTATGTTTCTTTTGTAAATTTTGCAATATACCTATATACATATACTACAAAGTTTTTTAATTTTTAATTTATTTTAATAATTTTGGAGGTAGCAAACACCCTGCAACCCACCATAGTCCCCATCCTTCCTATTGCTTTCCCCAGTCCACTTTTCTCACTCACTACTCTCACTTGGCCCTGCTGAGCTGTCTGCAGTCCCTGCTAGCTCAATGGCAGCGCCAGGCCTAAGGTCTGACTGAGGACCAAAACCTCAAAATCCAGCTTCACATCCTAGAGGCAAATGCCTGTATTCAGGTTGTAGCCAAGTGCCTTTGGAAGGGGTGCCTTTGTGGACAGAGCACTAGGAAGCAGGTGACCTGGACTCCAATTCAAACTCAGCTGTGTGATCTGGGACACATTTCTCCCCTCTCTGGGCTCCCCTCTCATCTGAATAATGGAGAATTGGACAGAGACCCTTTGAATTCCAGCATAAAATGAATCAAGACAGGAGGTTTATGTCATGTTCTCCACTATCTGGATCTGTACTAATGCTGTGTGCCTGTGACAGGGGTCTAGGAACATGGGCACAAGCACAACACATAAAAGGTCCTTGATCTCATGGAGCTTACACTCTAGTAAAGTGGGCTCAGAGCAAATGAATGCATAAATATGAAATATAGTATTCAATAGGTAAAGTACCGGGAAGGAAAACAAAGCAGGGTCAAGGATCAAAGTGGCAGGAAGTTGGAACAGTTTAATATGGAGCAGAGACCTGAATTGAGACAGAGCAAGGACTGGTGTAAGGGAAGGGTGTTCTGGGAGAAGGAAAAATAAGTGCAAAGATCCTGAAGTAGAAACTGTTTTTTTCTAGGGTCGAGTTTAAGTCTATTATTTCTTTGGTTAGTTTTTATTATAGTGCAGAAAGATATCAAATTGTTCATATCTGTTAGGGTTTGCTTTATAAATTAAGGAGCATTCCGGTAGGGCACATAAATGTTAATTATTGAAATCTCTTCATGTTGAGTGTCTCTTTTAACAAATATGTAGTGTCCATCCTTATCTTTGTTGGTTTAAAACCAATTGTATCTGCAAATATCCAATGTACTCAATACTATTCTGAAATCAATATATAATCACCTACACTTTCATACAAATGATAAAACATAACTATAGTCCAGAAAGAAAGAGGGAAGAGGAGGGAGAGGAGAGGTGAGGGGGGAATCTGGGAAGAGGGAGGGTATTTGGTGGGACCTCACCTAATGTGCACAATGCAAGGGTACATGTCAAAACTATTAAGAGTAGAGTACAAGGAAAAAAATTAAAAGAGTAGAGTACAAAGGTGCCACCTGTGACTCAGTAAGTAGGACGCCGGCCCCATATACCAAGAGTGGCAGGTTCAAACCCAACCCCAGCCAAACTACAACAAAAAATAGCTGGGCAGCTCAGCGCCTGTGGCTCAAGTGGCTAAGGCGCCAGCCACATACACCTGAGCTAGTGGGTTCAAATCCAGCCAGGGCCAGCCAAACAACAATGACAGCTGCAACTAAAAATAGTCAGGCATTATGGCGGGCACCTGTAGTCCCAACTACTTGGGAGGCCGAGGCAGGAGAATCGCTTGAGCCTAGGAGTTGGAGGTTGCTGTGAGCTGTGATGCCACAGCACTCTACCCAGGGGGACAGCTTGAGGCTCTGCCTCAAAAAAAAAAAATAGCTGGACGTTGTAGCAGGCACCTGTAGTCCCAGCTATTCGGGAGGCTGAGGCAAGAGAATCGACTAAGCCCAGGAGTTGGAGGTGGCTGTGAGCTGTGATGCCACAGCACTCTATGGAGGGCAACAAAGTGAGACTTTGTCTCTAAAAAAAAAAAAAAGAGTAGAGTACAAATGTCTTAACACAACAAATAAGTGAAATGAAGGTTATGTTAACCAGTTTGATGTAAGCATTCCAAATCATATGTAGAATCAGCACATTGTGCCCCACGAATGCATTAATGTACACAGTTATAATTTGGGTGAAAGAAAAAAGAAAAGGAAAATAATTCACCACTGGGGGGCAGGGGGAAGAAACTCATTTAACAGGTAAAACAGCAAGTCTATTCCTGTGGTAGGAGTATAGTGGGCAAGAATAAGGGTGAGCTCAGAGAGGTGGGAAAAGGCAGATAACAGAGGCCGGAGGAGCTGAGCTTGTACTCTGATGACAGGGAGCTCTCTGAAGGAGGAAAGCAGGATCGTGCCCCCATCTGATTTGTTTTTAAAGGAATCCTCTTCAGCTGCTGCATGGAGAGTAGACTATAGGTATGTGCCAGTTAAAATCAGCAAAACAGACATTTCCTTAGATATTCCAGACAAGGGGAATTTGATACAGGAAAAGAACTAAACTTCCCAAATGGAGATGATGAGACAATCCAAACATTAGCAAGAGCAGGATGTCGCTATCACCCTAAGGCTGGATAGATAATGGAAGAAGATGATGTTCTGATGTGCAGAGGCTAGGGTAGCCCTACAGGAGCTAGAACCACATTGGGGCTGCCTGAAGGGAGCCCCAGGCTGAGGGTGAGAGGGGAAATATCCTAGCCTCTTCCCTCCCCTCAGTCTAATACTGGTAACTTCCAAGGCTGAACATGCCCCCAAACCAGTTGGCAAAGGAAGCTAGGAAGTAGAGTTCCCAGAAACACAAGGTAACACCAGGGACGAGGGGGGGAATAGATCTGAAAGCAAACAGGCAAATGACCACCACTAGATGTGGGAACAGAGGATGTTGAAATCATCCAGGCAAGAGGTGGTGGTGGCTGGACCCAGATGGTGATATTGTTAGTGAGAAATGGCTGTATTCCAGAGACTTTTTTTTTTTTTGAGACAAGAGTCTCAAGCTGTCACCCTGGGTAGAGAGCTGTGACATCATAGCTCACAGCAACCTCCAACTCTCGGGCTCAAGGGATTCACTTGCCTCAGTTTTTCTATTTTTAGTAGAGATGGGATCTCGCTTTTTGCTCAGGCTAGTCTCGAACTTGTGAGCTCAAGCAATCCACATGCCTGGGTCTTCCAGAGTACTAGATTAAAGGTGTGAGCCACCATGCCCAGCCTTATTCCAGAGATTTTAATGGACTGGGCATGGGACATGGGAAAAGAGAGGCATCTTGAGATGCAGTTTGACCAAGATGGTGAAAATTCTGGGAGGAGCAGATTGGGGAGGGCTTATGAGTCACAGTTGTTTTGGACAGAGGAAGTTTAAGATACCAACTAGTCAGAGTACTGAAGGAGATGCTGAAGAGGCAGTGAGATGCTCAAGTATGGGATTCAAGGAAAAGTAAGGAGCGTCAGATGCAAATGCTACCTACCAGAGTATAGACAGGGTTTTGCCATGGGACTGGGTGACTTCACCTGGGTACACCACTGGTTACCTGGCTTTTCCTGAGCCAACCACATTGGAGTGGGGGCAAATGTCACACACTGATTGGCCAGGACTGGGGTTTGTGCCTAATCAGGAAAATGGAAGGTGGGAATCTTGCTCATTCAAACTGCATATCCTGAAAATTGGAGAGGGGTGGTTTCCCATTCTGGGCCAAGTTAATACTAGCCAAGCATGGCTCAGCACCCATAGCTCAGTGGTTATGGTGCCAGCCACATACACCAAAGCTGACAGGTTCAAACCCAGCCCAGGCCTGCTAAACAAAAATGACAACTGCAACAAAAAATAGCCAGGCGGTTTGGTGGGCACCTGTAATCTCAGCTACTTGGGAGGCTGAGGCAAAAGAATCACTTAAGCCCAAGAGTTTGAAGTTGCTGTGAGCTGTGACGCCATAGCACTCTACCGAGGGCAACACAGTGAAACTCTGTCTCAAAAAAATACGTATATATTAGCTGAGCACCTACTGTGTGCCATGTCTATGATTTTCCCCTCACTTTTCCCAGCCTTCTTTCTTTCTGAGAGAACTGGACCTTCTGGAGGCCAGAGTATACCTAAGGGTCTTCCTGTTCCAGCTCTTGTCTCACTGGTGCCTCGGTTTCCCTTCAGTACAAGGGCTAAATAATGATTACCCCCACTGATGAGGGTGGGGCAGGGGGGCAGTTGGGGGTCACTTCCCATCATAGGGCATGGTAGAACAGTCTGGCTGATTCCATCTGGGCTCCTGGCCAGTGCCTACTCTGCCCCCAACCCCTACCGCTCCAGAAGCACCCCCAGGTTCTTCCACAGCAGAGCCTCCAGCCTCCAGCTGGCAGCTGCTAGGACCTAGGGAGCTGGCGCAAGGCCATGCCCCTCCCTTGCCAGCCCTGTGTGTCTCCAAAGGGCAACATCAGAGTGACAGTCAGTACCATCTCCGACAGGGGCTGAGTTGCTGGTGCTGGTCTGGGGCAGGGAAGAGAGCTAGCAGGCTCAGCCTTCTGCCCCTCCATGGGACCAGCCAAGTCGCCAAGAAGATGGCAACTTGGGTACCGGAACCACCTCCTGGGCAGCCAATGAGGTGAGGGGTCAGAGGAGCAAGGGACAGGTGATGGAAATCCTGGAGCTGTAGGCTCCAGCTTGCTCTTTGCATTGCAGCACAGGGTGAAGCCTGAGCACTCAAATGGCCAACACCACCGAGCTGAACACCTCAGAAGTCGCACGCTCAGTCGGATTGATCCTGGCGGCCGTCGTGGAAGTGGGGGCACTGCTGGGCAACGGCGCACTGCTGGTTCTGGTGCTGCGTACACCAGGACTGCGCGACGCGTTCTACCTGGTGCACTTGTGCGTCGTGGACCTGCTAGCGGCCGCCTCCATCATGCCCCTGGGCCTGCTGGCCGCGCCACCGCCCGGGCTGGGCCGCCTGCGCCTGGGCCCCGCGCCGTGCCGCGCTGCGCGCTTCCTCTCCGCTGCGCTGCTACCCGCCTGCACGCTCGGCGTGGCAGCACTTGGCCTAGCTCGCTACCGCCTCATAGTGCACCCGCTGCGGCCAGGTTCGCGGCCGCCACCTGTGCTCGTGCTCACCGCCGTGTGGGCCGCCGCCGGGTTGCTGGGCGCGCTCTCCTTGCTCGGGCCGCCGCCCGCACCGCCCCCTGAACCGGCTCGCTGCTCCGTCCTGGCCGGCGGTCTTGGGCCCTTCCGACCCCTGTGGGCACTGCTGGCCTTCGCGCTGCCAGCCCTCCTGCTGCTTGGTGCTTATGGCAGCATCTTCGTTGTGGCGCGCCGCGCTGCCCTCCGCCCCCCGCGGCCAGCCCGCGGGGCCCGTCTACGCTCCGACTCCCTGGATAGCCGCCTCTCCATCTTGCCACCCCTCCGGCCTCGCTTGCCCGGGGGCAAAGCGGCCCTAGCACCAGTGCTGGCAGTGGGCCAATTTGCAGCCTGCTGGCTGCCCTATGGCTGCGCGTGCCTGGCGCCGGCAGCGCGGGCTGCAGAGGCAGAGGCAGCTGTCACCTGGGTAGCCTACTCGGCCTTTGCGGCTCACCCCTTCCTGTATGGCCTGCTGCAGCGCCCTGTTCGCTTGACTCTGGGCCGCCTCACCCGCCGTGCAATGCCTAGGCCCCCGTGGGCTTGTACTCCGCAGGCCTGGCACCCGCGGGCACTCTTGCAGTGCCTCCAGGGACCCCCAGACAGCCTTGCGTTAGGCCCTTCTGGGGCACCCGAACAGGCCTCAGAGTTGGCAGGAGGGCAGAGCCTGAATATGCCCAGGGCCACCTGAGAGCCACCCTTTCTCCTTCGGGAGCTTGAGAAAGTAGGCTGTATCAGAGGCGGAGCCCATTCAGCCTCCTGAACAGAGGCAACAGGTGCCTGCCAGGGCTTCTGGCTCTGGAACACGAGAAAGGGTGCCGGCAGCCTGGTGAGGCCCAGAGACTTCTGAGAGCCAGGAATCCTGGGTTCTGGGCTCAACATAGCATGCATGGCCTTGTGCATAGACCTACCCTTCCTTAGGCTTCAGTTTTCCTGTCTGTACACTGCATCATCTCTAATGGGCCCTCCCACCATAGATGGTTTGTGAAACTCATGGATTGTCCTTAGGCCAAGGGAAGAGAGAAAGTGGGCAAGGTCACAGAGAAGAGAACCCTAAAGGCTCACAAAGAGATGATCCAAGTAGGGCAGGGTCTGGGTTACAACCACAGAAGGCAGAACCAGTGGAAAGACTCCGAAGGACTTCTCTGGCATCTGTACCAACCAGAAGCTGGACAAAGCTACTGAAACTCATCTATCTGCTTCTAAAATGCCCAGAAAACAACTAGATCAGTTTGGTGCTAGAAGCAGGAGGCTGGATGACGACCTGCAAAGGGCCCTATGCCTGAGAACTGATATATAAAAGGGGCTGAGGCCCAGTTGTGTTTGGTGGATTCACAGATGGGGGTCCTCTGCTCCCATTTTCTGGAGGTTTCGCTACCCTCGATACCAGTATTTCACTTCCTGGTCGCTGAGAATATTTATTCAAAAACGGGGATTGAAAAAACTGTACAGAGTGTCTGCTGCTTAGAACCGGGCCCCTGCCCCCATGCCTCTCCCCCAGCTACCCAACAGTGCCCCCTGATAAGCCCAGCCAGTCCATTCCAGTCAAAAGGGTATCAGTGGAAGCAGCAGGAATCTGCAGGTGATGGGGAGAAAAGCGTGGCCCCAGCCACCCCCAGCCCTCCTCCCTGACTCCCACACGGGCCAGGAAACCCTAAGGGATGGGGAATGCATGAGTGGTATTCCCCTATGGTGGGATCACTAGGGAGGTCCCGGGCTGCTCCCTATCTCCAAGCACAGAGCCAAGGGGGTGGGGTCCCCTGCCCTGGGGCAACTGTGGCTCTGAGAACTTTAGGCCACCACTCTGAGAGGAGCACCTGCCATAGACCAAGGCAGGGTAGGGGGTGCATCCATGCGTCTGGGCATTAGCGGCGCTTGGGACCCTACGCTGGAGTCTCCTTGCGTGGGTAGGGCGCAGAGGCGGCTTGCTGCCAGCGGTCCTCCCTACCCCTGCCTGTGCCTCAGCCAGTCTCAGTATGGGGAGAATTTCTGCCGCTCAGACTTCTTGCTCCCATTGGCCGCTGCCATCTTGGCAGTGTAGGCTGCCAAGCCCGGAGGTGGCCCTGGGGAGGCAGGTGGTAGAGCCAAGAAGGGCATGGGCTTGAGGCCGATGAAGTTGGAGAGGGAGATGGCATAGGGTGTGCCCAGCAGACCTGGGGGAGCTGTGGGCAGGGCTGTCAGGGGCGGCGAGAAGGGGGCGGGCAGGTCTGCGGGGGCCGAACCAGGCGTCCCCCCAGAGGTAGACTTGGCCGTCTCTAGACTGGAGAGAGGGAAGATGAAGGGAAAAGCAGAAGTGAGAATGGTGCCATGGGGGCAGATATAGGGCAGGAAATCAGATGAAAGACAGGAGAGAAGAACTGAAGAAAAGACAATGTCATGGGGTGGTATGTTTGGGGGAAAGATGAGGATGGAGGAAAAGGACAAGCAGATACTGTATGGGGTGAGGGAAGATACAGGGAGGCCAAAAAGACAGCAATGGGAAAATAGGACATGAGGGATTGGTATAGAGCAGTGGTTCTCAACCTTCCTAATGCCACAGCCCTTTAATACAGTTCCTGTGGGTTGAGAACCGCTGGTATAGAGGGAAAAAGCCATGGAGAGGTTAAGGGAGTCAGAGGATAGGCTCAGAGAAAGAAAGAAGGCCAGATCTCCCCACCCACCTCTGCCTTTCCTGGACACATGAGCCCTATGACCTATTCAATCCCCACCACCCACACCATGCTTACCAGGCAGTGATGAGGTACTGAGCCAGGGCAATGGAGACTGGAGAACCAGTGATGGTCACGTGCCTCTCACCAGCACCTTCCGCTTGGTTCCCAATCTTGATATGTGCCCCTGACATCTGCCGGATCTCACTGATCTTGCTGCCTTGGCGCCCAATCACGCAGCCAATCAGCTAGGGGGAGGCAGAATTCAAACCCTGGGCAAGGTCCAGACCACTGAGCCCACTACCCACCCTCCAGTTACTCTATTCCCTGCTCACATCATTGGGAACCAAGAACTCCTGCGAGCTGGTCTGTGTGCCAGGATCCAGTCCTGATGGGGAGAAGAAGGATGGAGCCTTTCCCACTTCTTCATTTCCATTCCCTAGGGAAGGGAGTGGGGCTGCCCTTTTGGAATCTGCCTTGCCTCCTCCTTTAGAAGCTGCTTACCTGGCACCACACTGGGAGAGGCAAAAGGAACTGCATGGCCTGAGAGCTGCTGGAGCTTGGTGACCTGTGCCAAAGAGAAAGGGTCAGAGGTCAGAGGAGCCTTGGTTTGAGAAGGGGTACTTTGTACTGTAAGTCACTCACCTCAGCTGGGGATACAGCCCCGTACTGACCCTGAACCGAGAAGCCCTGTAGAGATAAAATGAGTGAAAAGGGACTTAACTGTGACAGTTCAGGAAAGTTCAGCCAAAGTCATTCCTTGTCCTCTCCATAGGCCCCCAATTCCTTCTTCCATGCCCTCCTCCATCACCAGGAATATTTCCCACCATTCCCACTGTTCCCCTCACCTGGTTGGCAGAGAGAAGGACTGTACCTAGGGAAAGGCTGGGATGGTATGGGATAGTGGCTCCTTTGGGTGGGGACTAGAAGACATAAATGGGGAGGCTCCATCAGGATTCTCTCTGGCCCACTAACCTCCCCAAGTGCCCACAGCCTCAAGGCCCTCATGACCCTCAGGTAAATGCATCCCTGCAGCCCCACCCTGGCCCACCTGGTGTCGCATGCATGAGGTTTGAGGTGCCTCTCAAGGCAAGCTCAGGGCCCATCTCCTGCACCTCCCACTTCCTGCAATACCTCCAGAATAACAGCACAGATCTGGCGCACACACAGAATGATGGCATCAGGCACCCCAGACACTGTAACAGCGCGTTCTGTGGAGTTAGGGAGCAGGTCCCCTGCCACTTGTACCTGGGCACCTGTAGTCTATAAACAGAGAACAGAGTCCACTTCTGGGTGCTCCCCTGGCCCTCAGAGGTTCCTAGTGGGTAGAAGCCATAAGCCCAGTTCCCTTCTCATTGCTGGGGGGAGAGGCTCCCTGTGGGTGATATCCCTCTCCCCTCACCTCTCGGATCTCCTTGATCTTGGTGCCAGCCTTCCCGATCAATGAGCCACACTGGCTAGCAGGGATGACAAGGCGCAGGGTCACTGGTGGCCTGGAGACATTCCCACCATTTGCAGGAGCAGCACAAAGGTCCTGGAGCAAGGAGATAGATGGCAGGTTGGCTGTACACAACCTCACCCCTCTTCCAGCACCTTCCTGCTAAGGGATGAGGGAAGAACCCCTTCCTCAGTCCTACCCTGAGGGAACACTGCCCTGGGCTTGACCTCCCCTCTTACTATAGCCGCTATCTGTAGTTAGAGTCATATTCCTCCCAGGGAGCCACTCAAGGTCTCCCACCCTAGCCAGCCACAGACCTCATCCAGCTTGAAAGCAATCATGGAGACTGCATGGAAGACAGCTGCTGTAGACCCAGTGATGGTGGTGATGCGCTCAGGGCAGGACCCCTCAGAGATGGTGATCCGGGCACTACTCTGCAGGTAGAGAATGAGCACCAGGCAGTGGGCTCCCTCTCCAGAAACCTGTCTGCCTACCCTACTTACCAGGCCCCAGCCAAAGCTGGAAACCACCTCTCTCTGGGGGAGTCACTGGTCAGCCCAGGTGGAGGGGTTCAAGGAGAAGGTAGGGGCAAAGATCTCCCCTCCACATCAGGTGCCCTGGGCTCCTCCCCCACACTCCATCCTCACCTGTTCCCGGATTCGCTTCACAGTCTCACCCTTCTGTAGAAGAAAAAACAGAAAATCTTTCTTAACCTGAGCAGCCATCACCTGGATTAAGACCTCAAGTGGAAGGGAACATACAGAGCATAACTGGCACCTACCTTCCCAATTATGCTGCCCACCTCCTGCAAATAAGACGAAAGTAGTCAGATGAGCACCAGTGCCCCAGGCCTGGCCCCCCAACCTAGGCAGGGGCTGCACAAAAGACAGGACACTTGAGGTGACACTCATAATGACCCAGACTTAACTTGCCCCGCCTTCCATGCCTTCCACCCCCTCCCACTCACCTGAAAGAACCCCCTGCCCACTCACCTTCCCATGCATCAGCATCCGTAGTGTGAGAGTGATGCTGAGCTCTGGTTCCTCCTCCAGCCCCGCATCTGAGCCACTCATTCTGTCAGACGGGGCTGGGGCCACAGTGACCTGAGAGTGTGTCCACGCTGTGACCTGACCAGCTCTGTTGGAAACAGAGTGGAAAAGGGGTCAGAGAAAAGCCCAGTTCATTCTGCCTCTGCTTTTACATGGACCGTGAGCTCCAAATGTTCCTCTGACTAATGTGCTTGTGTATGTCTCACTAGGCTGTGTTATCTGGAAAGGTCATGTAACTCTCTGAGTCTCAGCCTCCTCATCTGTAAAAGGGAACTCAGATCCCTATTCTCAAAGTTAATGAGAATTAAAATGGTAGGTAACTAGGCCCCATGAGTATCCTTCTCTTATGTTACATTAAAAGAAAAAATTAACAAAGAGAACTATGAGAGTCCAGAGAGGAAAGCCTCCTCCCTAGCCTCTTAGGAGAGACCTCTGTGTTTTGGGCCTTAAAGGTGGAGTTACCATTGAAAGATTACTCCAAACAAGAGGTACTCAAGTCCAGGGGCCCAGACTGCCCCTAGCTACAGAGTGGAGAAGCAGCTAGAGAGGAAGCTGGAGCAGCCATGGGAGGTCTTGAAGGGAGAGTGGCCACAAAATTAGTAAAGTTCTAGGAGGGGACCTCTAGCTCTTTGCCTTCCCTGAGCCTGGCAAAGACATGTGTTGAGTATTGGGAGCTCCTCCACCACAGGCCCCATCTACTATAGGTCACTAGAGCAGAGGATCCCTGCAGATAGCTCTGGACAGGATTCATTTACTACTGGGCTGGGAGTGGGTGGGGGAATGCAGTGTCAGGGGACCAGTAGTCTGCACAGTCTCTCTTAACAGGTTTCCAGTCTCTCTTATATGCTGAGAATGTCCTGGGAACAGGAGGTAAGAAGTGTCCAATTGGCCCCATTCCCAGCCTGGAACACTTTCTATTGTACCAGAAACAAGTCACTTAGACTCTGAGTCTCAATTCCTTCACTTATAAAATGAAGGGAATACCCCTTCTTAGAATTGGGTGATGGGTAAGAAAGGGATTTGGTGGGCTGTAGGAATGTCAAAGCCATTAACTGATGAAGGAAGGTGGAGCCTGAGATTAGGTGCTGGGATTAGCTCAGCCACCAGCCCTCCCCACCCGACCCCTTTTCATGTCCTGACTTAATCCTGAACCTTAATCCTGCTTGGAAATCCCTCTCCTTCAGTGGCTGTCTCCTGCAAAGGCTCAGCCTTGATGCGGAGCTCACTGGGGGACTAGAACCTGGGGAACACAGGGAGGACAAACTGGTGCTAAACACGGGGCAAGACCAACACCTAACTCTGCAAATTCCTTTTGCCCAGCAGAGTGTTGGGGCAAAGGATGAGTGTGCTAGGCTTGGAGCATTTGCAACGCCTCTAGACACCTTCCTTCTCAGTCCCTGCCCCATCCTGACATAATTGTCAAGGGCTTGCAGCTCTGTCTAATGCTTTCTTCTAAATTCTCCTTGCTAGCCAAGGTTTCAACATGGAGTGGGAAGGGGGTCCCAGTCTGACTCTTTCTCAGAAGCCTAAGCAAGCCACCATATGGTATGAGGTCTCCATTCCCTCATCTATCCCATGGTCCCCTGGGCACCTCCCCAGGCACCTGCTCCTCCTTCCATTTGAGTTCTGCCATAGCCTCTCCAGAGGTTGGAGATCAGCAGTGGATGTGGCAACTGTGCTCGCTGAGCATCCTCTGGCCAGCCTCATGCTGGCTGCCCTTGCTAGACATTCCCCCAGCTGCCTGCACTTCCCCCATCAAAGCATTTGTGATGACGTGCTTGGTTTCTGTCTCTCTGGACAGCCAAGCTCAGGAACCCTTGAGAGCAGGAGCCAGGACTGCCACCTTCTCCTTATGTCCTCAGTGCTCAGTCCAGAGCCAGCCAGAGAAGGTGCTCAGAATACAGTGGTTAGCTGAGCAGATGAACTCACTGCACAGAAGGGGAACTTGATGCCTAAAGAGGGTCTATAACATGCCCAAGGTCACAGAGGTGGGGCACGGTATGACTGGCAGGGTCCTGCCAGCTAGTGCAGGGCTGTCCTAAGCCTCATCTGCCTTCCCTTTCAGGCTGCTCCTGTTAGTCTGTTAGTCCTCTTCCTAGAAGATGGACTCTTCCATAGTGAAGACAGGGATTTAGTAGTCTCTGAGACCCCTGCCTGGTCAGTAGACATGGTCTTGTTTGGGAAGGACTAACAGCCTATCTAGGACCTCAATTTTTTTTTTTTTTTTTTTGAGACAGAGCCTCAAGCTGTCACCCTGGATAGAGTGCTGTGGCATCACAGCTCACAGCAACCTCCAATTCCTGGGCTCAAGCGAGTCTCTTGCCTCTGCCTCCCAAGTAGCTGGGACTATAGGTG